>JBBPBX010003642.1:48298-61815 GCA_038048925.1 Garcialebias charrua
AAAAAAATATATATATATATAAAAAAATATATATATATATTTATATACATTTATATATATGTCTGTGGTCAGCCCGCCATAGATCAGAGGGTACGCCATATCTACTGACTTCACAGGAAGTGACTGTGTTTGTCTGCGGAAGAAGAAGTGTTAAGTTACGAGCCGAGAGGGAGCGGTGCGTTCAGGAGCATCCTGTGCACCATAAATGCTTCCTGCTCCTGCCTGCAGGACAAAGAGCCCACGGAGTGTGTGTGAGTGTGTGTGTGTGTGTGTGTGTGGGGGGGGGGTGTAGGGAGGGAAACCGAGCTGCCAACAAACGAACAGGTGGAAACAATACGCCTCCTGCAGAAACATTTAGCCTTTACCAGCAGTTCCTATAGATGTCCTCAAAGTCCTGAATGGAAAAAATGATGTTTCTCATTTCAGCTTGCACATTCCTTCACTCACACACATGCACACACACACACATGCACACACACACATGCACACACTGAGGGGCCCCTGACATGCAGTGTGGAAAAACGTTGGAGAACGTCAGAAGTTCTGAGATGATAGAACGTCAGCGAGCCGTGGTCCTGGCCGAGCGCCTGCAGGTTCTGCAGCTCTGAGCCCGACAGTGATCCGACGAGGCTCTGCAGAATCAAGATGATAAGAGCCAAATGTTTCATCTCTGGATTAAAGTTTCTGTTCTGCAACCGACTGAATCACATCATCTGGAAAACTGTCATTAAAGTTAATAATAATAATAATAATGAATTCCATTTATAATGCACTTTTCATTAATAAAAATCTCAAAGTGCTAACACTCTGCAGTCAACTCATGCAGTTCAACACTCTGCATGAGGACAAAGTGGCTGCAGGAGTTTTAATGGGTTCCTTCAGTGGGTGACATATAAAATTAAAATCTGTGCCTATGAGCACTTCTTTGAGTGTCTTAAAAATACAAAAACATTTAGTAATTTAGCTAAAATAAAAAAATCTTAAAATACAATTTGAATGGTTTAAATTTACAAACTTGTTGCCTCATACTCAACTATGCTGCGTTCAATGACGCACTAAAAGTGGACAAACCAAGTTTAGTTTATTTTTGTTTTATTCCCATCAGACGTCTGACGTTTCAAACTTACTAAACAAATTAATAATTTGACCTTTGAGTAGTGTCCCTGACCTCTGAGGCGTCTTTATGTGTGGGTTCTCCAGAGGCAGTTGGGGAAAAGAGGGGGTTTGGTGTAGAACCTCAGAGCTTCGTGGTTTTTGCAGATGATGTGGTTGTGTTGGTGTCTTTAAACCACAATGTCCAGAGCCAGCTCCTTTCAGTCCGAGGCCAAAGCTCTGCATCAGTAAAACACCTGTTCACCTGCTGGCAGGACAGAAAGGAGACAAATTCACAGCTTGAGGTCTTGTCTGCAGTATTTAGGATGTTGCTCTGGTTTGCTGTAGTGAAGAAGGAGCTGAGCTGCTCCCCCTGCTCTGGTCCATCTACGTGCCAACCCTCAGGTCCTGGATCTAAAATGAGCTTCCTCAGGAGTGGTCCAGGCTCAGCCTCAGAGATGAGATTCATTCATTCAACCTTTATTTCTACAGGTTGGTCTCATGGAGCCTCAAGGACTCATTTACCGGAGAAACCTGATTTAAACAAAGAACACAGATAAGATACAGACAACAACAGATGTATAAAAAGCAAATGAAATGAAAAGTAAATGGAAGAAATTAAATGAAACAAAAACAGCTACATTATAAAGCGATTAAAAAAACTAAAAACAGGAACATGTCTGCATTGGTTGTTCTGAGGAACTTAGCAGATGTTTGAAGTCATTTAGAGAGGTCAAGGTCGAGAGCTTCAGATCTTTTTGCAAAATATTCCATGAAACAGGAGCAGAGTAGGAGAAGGCCCTTTTGTCTAGTTCAGTCCTCACTGAGGGAACACTGCAGGTAATCATGTCCTGAGAGCGCACGCTGTAGCTGCACTCACGCAAAGACATGTAGGAGGAGATGTATGAGGGCAGCAGACCAAGAAGTGATTTAAAGATGAAAATGTACCAGTGGAAGAGTCTGCGTGAGGTTAATGATGTCCAGTTAACCAGTGAATACAGGGTGCAGTGGTGGGTACGATAATCACAACCAGTTATGAATCTTAGTGCACCATGATAGACAACATCCAACATCCGCAGGGTGCTTGTAGGAGCATTCATGTAGAGAATGTCACCGTAATCAATGGAGGGAAGGAAAGTCACAGATACAAGGTGTTTCCTAACATTCAGTGTTAGACATGATCTGTTTCTGAAAAAGAAACCCAGTTTAACTTTCAGTTTCTTTACTAGGTTTTCCACGTGGAGTTTAAAAGAGAGATGTGAATCGATCAGGATACCCAAACATTTATAAGAATTGACAAACTCAATAGGGACACCATTCAAAGATAAGTTAGGAGGAAGGACCACTGGACTTCCTGTTTAAAAACGGCATCCCTTTGGTTTGTCAGTGTTTAGCATCAGTTTGAGACAACACATCTGACTGGAGGATGTCGAAAGTGGATTGTAAAAGCTGGAAAACCTTAGCAACTGTTTTAGCTCGACAGTAAACAACTGTCATCAGCATAGAATATGATGATGGTTTGAGATGAGGTGCTCAGAGTGAAGCTGCTGCTCCTCATCAAAACAAGTCAGCTGAGGTGGATCAGCTGATGATAAGGATGCCTCTCTGGAGGTTTTACAAGCATGTCCTACTGGGGGGAGACCTTGAGGACAGCTGAGTTTAGGATGTCCACCACAGCTAAATGAGCAAATGTCTATAACTAGGGGTCTGCAACCTGCGGCTCTGGAGCCATATGTGGCTCTTTGGTTCCTCTGCAGCACATCTTTCAAGCTTTGACCAAAACTGCCATAAAACTGAGTTTTATTATTATACAAACAACAAAAAAGGACTAGTTTTAGCAGTTTCCCTGTCATTTCCTTTTACTGGAACATGCACAAGGAGTAAAACACACTCACTTTAACTTCATGATTTATTTCTATACTTAATTATTTTTCCCACAATTAAAAAATACACAAGTCTGCATAGTTCATAGTTTTTATTCATTAAAAACTACACCCTCCACCCCCACTCCCTACAAGAATCTGGCCTATTTGTTTGTATTAAATTGTAAAAACATAAATTATTAGATATTTTTTATCGTTATAATGTCACCCCCACTGGCCACAAAAGCCCCTCCAACAAACCTGAAGTGGCCCACGGGCCACCAGTTGATGATCACAGTTGTAGCAGGTTGTAGCGGCTCTGAAAACGTTTAATTTAGTGAATAAAGGTGTAAAACGGCTCTTTCTATCGTAAAGGTCGCAGACCCCTGGTCTACAACTCAGCTGGTTTTACAGAAGTTGAGCTAAAATTCAAGATAGTAGCTGAGAGTCATCTGCAACACGTACTCTGAGTGCTACCTGATTTAATTCAGTTCAGATCTGAACTGAATTAAATCAGGTAGCACTCAGAGTTAATTAATAAAGTATACTTTATTAATTCCTTTGAAGGGAAATTAAGTGTTATCATAATCATCCTGGTTTCATTCAAGAGTTGTTATAGATGCTGACAGCTGTGGGCAGGCAGGATCTCCTGCAGCGAAGTCAAAGAATCTGGCCACCAAAACCGATCCATCCACCCAGATCCAGCTTGCTGTCAGGTCTGGTGGGTCTCAGTCCTCCTGGGCAGCAGGACTGACTGAATGTCAGGCAGAACTCCTCCCTGAGCGATGCTCACTGCTCCAGCAGTCTGTCGAGCTCCTCATACCACAGACAGACAGCTGCGGTGCCGGGGGATGGTCCCAGACCTCCCGTTGTCACAAGCTGAGTTTCCCACCAGCTCCAGGATCTCGGTACTCGAGTACCGTCGCCAGGTTGACGGGAATTCATCCACAGTGCCTCCTTTTCAACTCATTTGGGATTTGGGGCTGTAGTTGAGGTTGAGGTATTGTAGTTGATCGGGTGAGATCCATGTTTGACACGTCGGCATGTGAGGCAGCAGAGATGTGCATTCCTTCAAGGGGCGCTAATTTAATTTGAAGGGTTTTCTGTGGATTTTGTGTCAAAACACACACACGTTGCAAAGACAGTTTTTTTTATTTAGGTCCTAAAAAGAGCTGCAAAGACAAAGGTTCAACAGACAGGTGTGTTTAATGTGTAATCCTGGTGTGTTTCAGCAAAAACAAGTCAGATGTGGTTCAGTCCGAGAGCTGGAGGAAAGTACGTTCATCCTCTTTAAAGGCCTGCCTGTTCAGGACCCAGTGACCCGCCGTGTCCTAGTTGTGCCTCTGTGATGGTGTTGCACCACCCGTACTGCAGCCCGACACTTCTGGCTTTTGTTTGGGTCGTTGGCAGTTTCAGCTGTTATCAGACGTCTTGCAGCACTTTCACCTCCCACAACTTAAAATAAAGTCGAGACAACACACACCGGGTCTCTGTCTTTGTGAGCCCCCACACTTGTTGGTGCACGTGTAAACAAGTCCATGAGGGTGCAGCGGGATGCTGCAGCTGCCTGAAATCACAGAGAGGCCAACGCTCCAGGACAACAGATCCCATTTCCTCTGATCCCACAGAAGACAACAGCAATAGAGTCGTGATTAAACAAACAGGCTTGTTTACAGCAGTAAACAAGTCTTTTGTGCACGCCGTGTGATCGCTGAATGACACGACACACGTTGAAAAGTTAAAACAAACAGGACAGAAGCTAAAATCAACAAAACCACAAATCTTAAATTAGCTCAATCATAACAGCTAAATACAACAAATATGTAGCAAAAAGCTAAAATGAGCAGAACTGTAGCTAAAACACAAAATTAACACTTTTCCATGACAGTCTTGTATTTTTTTATCATCTCACGCCTTTAACCAGCGGTTCAGTTGTGTTTACTGTTGCTTTGTTTACTTGTTTACATCAAAGTTTTTTTAAAGCTACATTGGCTACATTATTTTAAAATCTAATTTTAGCATCACAGAGCTGAAGCACTGGGGCACACCGTCAGATGATGATGCTCGTGTTGGTAAACAGCAGCCGTCAGCCCTGACCTTGACCCTTTACAGAAACCTGACTCTGAGGGGCCCTCTGGGACCTCTGAGGGGCCCTCTGGGGCCCTCTGGGACCTCTGAGGGGCCCTCTGGGACCACGCTGAGCCTGTTCAGCTCTTCACTGGAGGAACTGAGGACTACATCCACCTTCCTGATGTGGCTGCCCAGATGTGTTCAACCAGAAACAAGTTCTCGTGGCTGTAGAGACAACGTGGAGGTGGAAGTGCACCTGCAGCGGGTCGTTCCCGGGGTCACTGCAGGTCAGCACCCAGAAAAACCTCCTCAGCTCTAAAACACTGGTGGGAGCGTGCGTCCCCACAGGTGGAGGTGGGGAGGTGGGCGTGTCCTATAAGCAGAAATATATTTCACATGTTCAGAGTATGTGCTGTGAACATCTCTCAGCTACTTCCACGCAAAATGTTAACATGATTAATATACAGGTAGTCCCCGACTTATGAACGAGTTCCGTTCCTACGCCCGTTGGCAACACGAAAATTGCCGTAAGTCGAAAATACATCCGAACGGCACCTCATACATACAGTACTGTATTTTTACCAAGCACTTAGCATATCCTAACACAGTACCCTACATAATTATCAAAACACATACAGTACATTTGGAGCCATAATGAAGGGAAAAAATAGTTAATTTCTTACTGGGAGCTGGTCGTTTCTTCCTCCGTCTGTTAGCATGTTAGCTCGTGCACCTCCAAGCTTTTGCAGCTTCACGCGGTCCACAGCATTTACAGCAGTGACGTGTGGTCAGGGGAGGCAAGTGAGGCCACGCCTCCCCTGTCATCATGGAAAGAAAAAAAATGTAAATTGAAAAAATAAATGTAATTATTGTATTTATCCTTTGATTTGTACTATAAACTTATTTTACTAAAAACTAAACCAGTTTTAAGTTATTTTTTAGTCAAAATCACAGATTTTTCTTATTTAGCGTTCAAATACTCAGCAGAGACCTGCGCAGAGGCACGGTCGCTTGGCTTCAAAGATTGCGCAATCACTCGGCTGACGTGCTGCAGCTGCAGTGTGAGTTCTTATTCCTGTACCTTTTATGTCGCTATTAAAATGTCCAAATACTTTTGCTATATAAACTAAATTTCTATAGTTTAGCTGGTGAATATAATGTCTCGTGTTTTTGTCTAAAACTGTATGTTTGCTGAGCGATCTCATAAAACGGCTGTGAATCCACACACACACACACGCGGCCAGCCTCGTGGAGGCGGGGCTAGTGAGCCCAGGGTTCTGCTCCTTCAGCCTCGCGCTGCAGGAGGAAGTGCAGCGCTCAAGTAACAGAGCAAAAAGAGTAACTTTTCATAATCTAAAAATATCTAGAACATTAAACACTTAACTAAAAGTTTTAGTATTTTGTTAACAATTTCCCAAACATTCCACAATTCAACTCCCTGTATTGAAATAAACCGTCCCTTCAAACTAGTTCTATATCTTGGCTTTGCAAAAATTTCAGTTCCCAGACTGTAGCAGCTTTCTCTCTTAACAAAATACATTTGAACATTTAAGGGTTCTATTACTGACAAAATATTATAGTCCACCAAATCATAAAACTTCAGTACTTTGAGTTGTTTAAATAATATATTAGATAGATGACATTAAGGCTTTCTTGTAATAATTCTCACAGCTCTTTTCTGTAAAATAAAAATAGATTTTGTTATAGTTTAATTTAATTTATAAGTAAAGGTAAGACTAAAATAATTTTTTCTCCAAATTAAATGTGCTTTTTTGTGTGCTACAGTTTGTATGTGTAAAGATTGCTGATATGAGATTTTAAACACAACCCGTTAACTGCTGCCAATCAAATGGCGAATAAACTACTCTGTAGGGTTCATGTATTATAAAAGAAGAAAATAACACTATCCAAAGTATCCAAAGCACTGAAGAAGCTACAGAAGCCAAAACATGGAGGACATTGTCTGTTTTTTATTATGCATATGAAAAAAAAAAAAACTGCACAATGCCTCACCAGCCATGAACCTAACCGCACGTCACTGGTTTACAGCAACGTCTGTTAGCATGTTAGCTCGTTGCTCAGCTGCCTCGTAAACCTCAGCTCAAAACAATAAGGTCTCCTGTATTTCCACGTGCGGTCCAGAGTTAGCATATTTAGCATATTAGCCTCTCCTGACCTCCTCTGCTCCGATCTGGGCCTGGGGTCTCCTGTAAGTTTCCAGCACGTCAAGCTCCCCCCTCCCTCCCTCCTGCTCCCTCCTGTAAGTTTCGTTTCTCCTGTGTTTTGTTTCGGTACCATATTTTTCGATGGGAGTGCGTTCGTAAAGTCATTCGTAAAGTCGAATCGCTGTAAGTCGAGGACTACCTGTATTCATAATTAGAGCCAGTTTTTGTTTCCTAACACTTGGACAGACAGTTGTAGATGCTCATCCAGTGATCACTTGGGGAGTTTCATCACAGCCTGCCAAGTGGTTTAGGAGATATTTTGCCAACAACCACACCAACACACATGCACACAGATATGGACAAAAAGATGAATGCTGTTTTGGGGCTGGTGGGTGAAAATGATTTCTGAGAATCTGTGGGTGTTAAGTTACAAAACTGAATGCACTGAGAGAAATAAAAACCTCTGCTGTTTCTTTGAACCTCTGCCAAGATGCATATACTGTACTGCAGGTGAGAGCGGGAGGGAAGGGAGACAAGAACAGTGTATTCTTGGAAGGAAGCCATGGAAACATTTCTGTCACTGCTTTCTTCTTGTAAGCTGCTGTTTGTGACAAACAAACCTCTGGATGAGTTCAAATGTTGTTATCCAGTGACAGTTCCATCATAATAATAATAATAATAATAATAATAAATTCAATTTATAACGCACTTTTCATTACTGAAAATCTCAAAGTGCTACACATATATTGAATGCTACACACATTCATAAACCGGTGGCGGCAGACTACCATGCAAGACTATCATTCAGTAATAAAAGAGACCGCTGAGCAATGTACAGCTCTTAACGTTTTAATCAGAAGAACAGGATAATAATTACTAACTTACATAATTATCCAGAAACCTCTCAAACAGTCATTAAATTCCAGTTCTGCAGGTTCGGGACACCTCAGAGAAAAGTCAGAGTTTGGTTTTACTCAACGGTTCAACCATCCTGTCATGTGACGACACAAACTTTCACTTTCTAAGCTCCAAAGTCTTGAAGCAGGAATGAATGAACTTGTTCTTGTTGTTTTGTGCTTTCTGGAGGTCCACCTGTTCAGGTGCTTGTTAGCACAATCAGCTGATCAGTCAGTCATCTGGACGTGCTGAAGTTCAAACTGAGGGGTAGAACCGAGTTTACACCAGACCAGCCCATGTTTGTCCAACCTCCAGTGTTGGCGAGTCTGTGGGAACTGTTTCCTGTTCCTAGCTGACAGGAAGTGGTCCCCGGCGTCACGTGGTCCTCTGCTGCTGTGGCCCACCTGCTCCAAGGTTGTTGTGAGGCAGATACGTTGTTGTCGGAGTGGGTGGTGGTTTGAGCAGCTGTTTCATTTCTATCATCTCCAACCAACCTGTCCATTCTTCTCCGACATCAACGTCTTTGTCCACACAGCTGCCACTCACAGGGAGTTTTCTCTTGTTCTGACAGTTCTACAGCAGGTTGTGGGTGAAAATCCGAGGAGATCAGCAGTTTCTGGAAAACTCAGACCACAACCCATGTCACAGTCAGAGTCACTTAAGTCCATTTTCCTCTGTTCTGATGTTCAGTTTGAGCTTCAGCAAGTCTTCTTGACCACGACTGACCTTTTTATAGCTACTAGTGTGTCCTCTTGTTGTTGTTCTTCTTCTTCTTGTTGTTGTTCTTCTTCTTCTTCTTGGCAGAGTACTGGTGTTAAACAACTTGGTTGCATCACAACTGTGGCACAAACTTTCTGTTCTAGACCCACCTCCAGACCTGTTGGTAAAAATACAATCTGAGATGGTCGATTTCTTTTGGGATGGCCGACATTGGGTGCCACAGTCAGTCCTGTTCTTACCAAGAGAAGAAGGGGGACAGGGCCTTGTCCACCTGGCCAGCAGAACAGCCACGTTTCGAATGCAGTTCCTCCAGAAGTACCTGGCAGGATCTCCTGACACTGTGTGGAGAGACGTGGCCAGCTGCATCCTCAAACGTGCGAGCGGGCTGGGGCTAGATGCTGCTCTGTTTCTAACTAATGTTAGCCTTTTAAAGATAAAAGAAGTGCCCCTGTTTTATCAGAGTGTTTTCAAAGTGTTTTCCTTTTTTAAACCAAACAGATTGAAAGTGTATAATTCTCTGCATTGGCTCTTAGAGGAACCACTAGTATGTGAAGCGAGAATGGACGTTTGTGATAGCACAGTGCCAGGACTGTCAAAGGCACTGTGCGATTCTAGGATGGTGACCCTGAGGCGCTTGGTGGAGACGGCCGGACCAGGTTTCTCCAACGCCGGAGAGGTGGCTTCGTTGCTTGGTTTCCGGTCAGTCAGACTGGTGCAACGCTTCCTGAACTTGGTGAAGGAGAAGATGACAGCTGGAGAGAAATGTCTGCTACAACAGTGGTTCACAGGGAATCGCCCACCTGACCCAATGGACCCTTTCCCAGACATTAACCTGGATCCTAACTTTGCAAAAGACAGTGGTCCTCTGCTAAACAATATAGACCCAAAGATGAACTTGTGCAGAACTGGTCAAAAAGTACTTTACAAGACTTATGTTAAGATCCTGAACAAGAGAACTCTGCAAAACAGAGCTGTCAGCGTGTGGGACAACAAACTTGGAAATCAGAGGCCCCAGTGGAGGACTCTTTACAAACCTCCAATAAAGAAACGGACTGGCGATCTTCAATGGAGGATCCTTCACGGTGCCATTGCAACAAACTCATTTTTGTCTGTCATCAATCCTGAGGTTTTAAACGAGTGTCCTTTTTGCAGTCTGTCTGAGAGTGTTTTTCATGTTTTTACAGATTGTGCTAGACTGATTGATCTGTTTAATCTAATGACAACGATCTTTAGCCTCTTTGACACCGTTTTCACCAAATCAGTTTTCATTAATGGAGTACGTTACAGCAAAGCCACAAAGTTTAAATCCCAAACTTTAAACTTTCTGGTAGCCGAAGCAAAAATGGCTGTTTATTTGTCTCGCAGGGACAGACTGCAGGCTGGACCTCAACTTGATGCCGTGGCTCTGTGGAAGTGCAACATCAAGGCCAGACTGGCGCTGGAGTTTTGCTTCCACAGAGACACTGGACACATGGAGAGTTTTGTGAAACTGTGGGGATTTAAGAAGGTTTTATGCACCATTTCTGATCAGGGAGAAATACAATACAACAAGCTCCTCATGTAAATATTGTATTTTATTTTAAGCTTGCTGATGTCCTGATCATATTTTTAACACTGTTGTGTTAAATTTATTATTGTGTAAATAAAGTTTTGTTAAATAAAAAATCTTGTTGTTCTTCTTCTTCTTGTTATTCTTCTTGTTCTTGTTCTTCTTCCTTTTGTTCTTGTTCTTGTACTTTTTCTTGTTGTTATTCGTACTGTTCTTCTCCTTGTTCTTTTTTCTATTCTTCTTGTTCTTGTTCTTCTTTTTCTTTCTCTTGTTCTTCTTCTAAGCTTGTCCTGATCACCTTTTTTAACACTGTTGTGTTAACTTATTCTGCAAATAAAGTTTTGTTAAAAATCAAAATATTCTTGTTGTTCTTCTTCTCATTCTTCTTGTTCTTCTTCCAACATCCTCTGATGCTTTTAACCCTATAAGGTCTGGTGTCTAAATGTCCGTTTTGGTATAATTTTGAATTTACCCTTATATTTCCATCATAAAAACTATATACAGTAACTTGCATTGTTTGGTATCATTTTTTTCAGCACAACCTCAGCTTCATGATTCTACAGTCTTTGTTTCATTTTGAAAAAACGCATTATCACATTGGAGCAACAATAACATAAAAATACCTCGATACAGCACTGCTCTTAAATTATAGACCCATTTCAAAACTACCTTTTCTGTCAAAAATTTTAGAGAAAGTTGTTTTTAATCAACTTAAGAGGTTTTTAACTGCCAACAGCATTGGTGAAAAATTCCAGTCAGGTTTTAAATCAGGCCACAGCACAGAAACAGCCCTTTTAAGAGTTTTTAATGACCTTCTTTTAACTGTTGATGCAGGAGGATCTGCTGTTTTAGTGCTTTTAGACCTTTCTGCTGCCTTTGATACTGTGGACCACAACATCTTGTTGTCACGACTGGAACACGTGGTCGGTATCAAAGGCACAGTTTTATCCTGGTTTAGATCCTACCTGACTGACAGAAGTTTTTCTGTTCATTTAGGGAACTGTTCTTCATCTCCAGCTCCTTTGATCTGTGGAGTCCCTCAAGGGTCTATTTTAGGTCCACTGCTTTTTAATTTGTACATGTTGCCTTTGGGGTCCATTTTTAGAAAACACAACATTCCTTTTCACTGCTTTGCTGATGATACACAGTTATATCTTCCAATTGAGTCAGACAGGGTCACTCCACTGGATCCACTCCTGGACTGTCTGAATGACATTAAAATCTGGTTAAAACTTAATTTTCTAAATCTAAATGAAAATAAAACGGAAGCCATCAGCTTTGGCAAATGTAACACCCTAAATGTTCTTGGCCCCTTGGCTTCATACAGCCACTCCAATGTCAGGAATCTGGGAGTTATTTTTGATAGTGCTTTTAAGTTAGACAAACAGATAAATGCTGTAGTTAAATCCGGTTTCTTCCAGCTAAGACTCATTGCCAAGGTGAAGTCTTGTCTCTCTTTCAGAGACCTTGAAAAGGTGATTCACGCTTTTATTACTTCTCGCTTGGACTATTGTAATTCACTGTATGTTGGTTTAGACAAATCATCTTTGCATCGTTTACAATCTGTCCAGAACGCAGCAGCTCGTCTTTTAACTTCAACTAAAAAATATGAACACATAACCCCTGTCCTGGCATCCCTTCACTGGCTCCCTGTCTGCTATCGAATTGATTTTAAGATTTTATTGCTTGTTTTTAAAATCTTAAAAGGTCTGGCCCCATCATATTTATGTGATCTTATTAATATCTACACTCCTGTAAGAGCACTCCGGTCTACCAACCAGTTTCTCTTAGATGTCCCCAGATCCAAAATGAAATCCAGAGGTGATCGGGCTTTTGCGGTTGCTGCTCCAAAACTGTGGAACAGTTTACCTGAGAAAGTAAAGAGCGCTCAGACTGTTGACACTTTTAAATCTTCACTTAAGACTCATCTCTTTTACTTGGCATTTGATCCTCGCAGAATGTGAGATCAAATTTTGAGCAGATTTTATTGTTGTTGCATTTACTGATAGCTTTATTATGTTTAGTGGCACTAGATGCATTTTACTCTGTTTTTATTTTTTTTTAACTGTAAAGCACTTTGGTCGACTTCGGTTGTTTTTATGTGCTATATAAATAAAATTGACATTGACATTGACATAAAAAATGAAATCTGTGTTTGTAAAATATTGATATGTTTACTATGAAATTCACAAAAATATTGAACGAACCATTTTGACAGCCTAAAATGAAAATTTCATTGGTATATTTTAAGAACTTGTGTACAAACTTAGTAAAAAACGAATTAGTATACATATTTTTACATCATGTTTTAGGCAATTTCCCATGCGTTTTTTTACCACTATTTACACTATGTGTCAAAACAGTATCTCCATCACAAATACTCTGTGTTTTTTCCCCTTTCATTCTGACAAACAGACCAAAAACCGACTACAAAACTCTGCACACACACTAATGCACACTAAATAATCAAAAAACCAAATAAAACAGCAAAAGTCTGACCTGTAAACAGTGCTGGGTTTCCCACAAGTAACCCAGAACAGCAATGCTGCACTCTGTTTTCTGTCAAATTGTCTCAGAATTGGTGGACGTCCTCTGACACACCCGTTCAGATCCACCCCTGAATGAGCCACGTGTCTCTGGTGGTCCACCTGACAGTGAACGGAGACAAAAGGCAGTATTTTAAGGATCACTTGGCCTTAATTGTTAATGGAAGCCTGGAGCCCACTGTTCAGTTTGCTCAGTCTGATACATTTATAACATTTCTGTCCAAGTTCAATAAAGTACTTTTAAGTTAAGTGTTGTACTCTGACGACTCTGTCACTGTCGTAGTTAATAAATACCACAGCTTGACCTGTTGTTCAATAAATGTAGGTGTAGAGCAGAGTTCTTCTTTACTGTCTGTCTGAGTTCTTCCACACAAACTAGTCTTACTTGTCTGCGTTTCACAGAAACAGTTGGTTTCTCTGTCTTTTTTGCGTCTCAGCTGTTTTAATGGCGTCATGGCAGAGCAAGTACAAAGTGAAACCATGAAAATGCCTGAGCTAAAGTCAAAGTGTGACCAAAACACAAGTTTACTGAATGATCAGCATGCTACTTAAATTTATGAATAGGCAACTTCTGCATTAAACGTTCTTTCACTTTTGGTTTAAGTTCAGATGATTG
>JBBPBX010003642.1:66724-81274 GCA_038048925.1 Garcialebias charrua
TTGTCCTCTTTTAACACTACTGGTTTTAACAACAGTTTCTCAGCCTGATGGAGCTTCAGAACAACTGAAGGTCTCAGCAGATGGAAGAAGCCATCACTAAATGGAAGCTGAGGGTTGGGGATCTGCAGGGAGTTCTTTGTCCTCCACCTGTCCACTGTCTTTATTTTAGAGGGACACTAAAGATCAGCTAATGTGTCTTTACTGTTCGTCCCCAGGTCCAGATACACATGTTGGAGCGACCGGGCCTTTTGGGTCGCCACACCCAGTCTGTGAAATCAACTTCCTCAGGACTTGTTCTCCATCCCTGACACAGACGTTTTCAATTGTGTATTCAGGCAGGTGTCGCGGAAAGAAACTGATTCCAGACGATCAGGTGTATCAGACGTAGACTCCGTCAAATATATTGCAAAGCTTTGGAGAACAGCCAACAGCTCGTAAATAACAGAATTTATTCACAAATGGAAAAGGTTTGGTTTCTAGAGAAATCATCAACCTCCCCCGTCTTACCAACAGTCGCATCGAACATGATTTCATATTTAAAAAAAGGATCATGGAAATGCAGGTAGTCCTCGACTTACGAACGAGTTCCGTTCATACGCCCGTTCGCCTGTCGGAAATCGCCGTAAGTCGGAAAACACACGAGCCGCCACTTATACACGTACATGTACGGTACTGTACAGTATTACCAAGCACTTCGCCTATCCTAACACAGTACCCTACATAATTATCACAAAACCCAGTACATTTGGAGCCATAATGAAGGAAAAAAAAAGAGTTAATTTCTTACTGTTAGCTGGTGAAGCCTGTTAGCATGTTAGCTCGTTGCACGTCCGAACTCTGCAGCTTCCAGCTGCTTCACGCGGTCCAAACTGTTTACAGTAAGGCCTGTTAGCATGTTAGCTCCATACATTTGGAACCATATATGAAGGGAAAAAAGAGTTAATAACTTACTGGGAGTTTCTCCGCGTTAGCATGTTAGCTCGGTGTTCTCGCAGTAAGCTGGTGTTGTCGGCCGGCGAGGTGGGATGCGGCGCGGCGGAGCAATCGGCGACTGCTGCTCCGGGCCTGAGACGTCCACAGAGTTCACCGAGCGTTCCCAGCTCATTTATCCGTATGAGACAACCTCTGATCGGACACACGGTCCTCCAAAGCCAGCTGTCGAGGCCGGAGCTAACCAAAAGCTGGCGGACACTGCCGAAAACTGCGTAAATCGGCTTCTAAATAATAATAATAATAATAATAATAATACTTTATTTATAAAGCCATTTAAAACAACCACAGCTGCAACAAAGTGCTGTACACATGAAATTAAGAACATTTAAACACGTAAAATAAGATTTAAAAAAATTATTTTACTAATTTATTTATTTTTAATACTTTTGTTAATAAGGTGCGTTTGTAACACCGAATCGCCATAAGTCGAGGACTACCTGTATTGTAATATCATTCACAATAACAGTCTATATTAAAACAGAGCATGATGCATGCACATAGTCCCTGGACACAGGCTTTAATATCTACTCTGTCATTTTTCTATCGTTTTAATTGTTTGTTTTTAATGTTTATACTGTGAAACACTTTGTGCAGCGTTTGGCTGTTGCAAAGGGCTCTATAAATAAACGTTGGCCGATTCACTCGTTTGAAAACTTTTATTTGAACAGTGTGTTGCCGTGGTCAAAGACTGGAGAGATACTGGGAAAAAGCTGCAAAGCTCAAAGAAAAACTTTGAAGAGCTTTCAGAAAGTCTGGAGAACTGTTGATCAAGACCACCTGCTTCATTTTGATGTGAAATCATTTTAATATAGAACGTGTTTGTGTTGTTGTGGATCCAGCTCGGTGAGTCAGAATGAACCCGACCTGACTGACAGCCGTGTGGAAGCTGCTGACAAGCCTGACCTTCTCTAATGGTCGTCAGTGACGTAGTGACGCGTGGAAATTATTCGATATCATGCGTGCTGTTGTTACAGACGTGAGAAACTGCAGCGCGAGGTGCAAGCGCTTCCTGATGCTCCTCACAGTCTTAATGGAATCAATCTTTTAATAGTCCGGCTGAGAAACAGCAGCTGAAGCTTCGGGTGTCTGTGACCCGCGGTGTTAACGCCGAGTTTAAAACGGGACCGATTTAAAAGGAACTATTTTAGAATGGACCCTTTCGGAGGAAGGAGACAAACAATATTACCTGCCATGACACGTGACAGCTGTGTGTCTGCAAACGGGAAGGCCCGTGGATCACGGGGCGGCTCTGCACCAAGACGACGTCCTGGGAAGACACTTCTGCGTTTGGGTTTTACACAGATTGAGCAAGAAAAGCCTTTCAGACGTTCACTGAAACTTCTCTGAGGGGAAATGACCACAGAGGAAGATCAACGCTACTGAGACGGACAATTAGTTCTTATGTACAACATGGATGTTCTGACTTTGAACTGTGTGGATCAGCTCTAACCAACAGAATTATTCAAGGCCAAAACTCCTTTATTAATCCCAGGAGGAAATTAAATGTTGTAGTTCATCATCCTGGTTTCATTAAAGAGTTGTTCTAGAGGCGGATGGCTGTGGCAGGAAGGATCTCCTGTAGCAGTCTGTCCTACAATGGATCTGAAGAAGCCTCTGAAGACACTCTGTTGTTGTATGACACTCTGTTGTTGTATGACAGTCTGTTGTTGTATGACAGTCTGTTGTTGTATGACAGTCTGTTGTTGTATGACAGTCTGTTGTTGTATGACAGTCTGTTGTTGTATGACAGTCTGTTGTTGTATGACAGTCTGTTGTTGTATGACACTCTGTTGTTGTATGACAGTCTGTTGTTGTATGACACTCTGTTGTTGTATGACAGTCTGTTGTTGTATGACAGTCTGTTGTTGTATGACAGTCTGTTGTTGTATGACACTCTGTTGTTGTATGACAGTCTGTTGTTGTATGACACTCTGTTGTTGTATGACACTCTGTTGTTGTATGACACTCTGTTGTTGTATGACACTCTGTTGTTGTATGACAGTCTGTTGTTGTATGACAGTCTGTTGTTGTATGACAGTCTGTTGTTGTATGACAGTCTGTTGTTGTATGACAGTCTGTTGTTGTATGACACTCTGTTGTTGTATGACAGTCTGTTGTTGTATGACAGTCTGTTGTTGTATGACAGTCTGTTGTTGTATGACAGTCTGTTGTTGTATGACAGTCTGTTGTTGTATGACACTCTGTTGTTGTATGACACTCTGTTGTTGTATGACAGTCTGTTGTTGTATGACAGTCTGTTGTTGTATGACAGTCTGTTGTTGTATGACACTCTGTTGTTGTATGACACTCTGTTGTTGTATGACAGTCTGTTGTTGTATGACAGTCTGTTGTTGTATGACACTCTGTTGTTGTATGACACTCTGTTGTTGTATGACAGTCTGTTGTTGTATGACACTCTGTTGTTGTATGACAGTCTGTTGTTGTATGACAGTCTGTTGTTGTATGACAGTCTGTTGTTGTATGACACTCTGTTGTTGTATGACAGTCTGTTGTTGTATGACAGTCTGTTGTTGTATGACACTCTGTTGTTGTATGACACTCTGTTGTTGTATGACAGTCTGTTGTTGTATGACAGTCTGTTGTTGTATGACAGTCTGTTGTTGTATGACACTCTGTTGTTGTATGACACTCTGTTGTTGTATGACAGTCTGTTGTTGTATGACAGTCTGTTGTTGTATGACACTCTGTTGTTGTATGACACTCTGTTGTTGTATGACAGTCTGTTGTTGTATGACACTCTGTTGTTGTATGACAGTCTGTTGTTGTATGACACTCTGTTGTTGTATGACACTCTGTTGTTGTATGACACTCTGTTGTTGTATGACACTCTGTTGTTGTATGACAGTCTGTTGTTGTATGACACTCTGTTGTTGTATGACAGTCTGTTGTTGTATGACACTCTGTTGTTGTATGACACTCTGTTGTTGTATGACAGTCTGTTGTTGTATGACAGTCTGTTGTTGTATGACACTCTGTTGTTGTATGACACTCTGTTGTTGTATGACAGTCTGTTGTTGTATGACACTCTGTTGTTGTATGACAGTCTGTTGTTGTATGACAGTCTGTTGTTGTATGACAGTCTGTTGTTGTATGACAGTCTGTTGTTGTATGACAGTCTGTTGTTGTATGACAGTCTGTTGTTGTATGACAGTCTGTTGTTGTATGACAGTCTGTTGTTGTATGACAGTCTGTTGTTGTATGACAGTCTGTTGTTGTATGACAGTCTGTTGTTGTATGACAGTCTGTTGTTGTATGACAGTCTGTTGTTGTATGACAGTCTGATGTTGTATGACAGTCTGTTGTTGTATGACAGTCTGATGTTGTATGACAGTCTGATGTTGTATGACAGTCTGTTGTTGTATGACAGTCTGTTGTTGTATGACAGTCTGTTGTTGTATGACAGTCTGATGTTGTATGACAGTCTGTTGTTGTATGACAGTCTGTTGTTGTATGACAGTCTGTTGTTGTATGACAGTCTGTTGTTGTATGACAGTCTGTTGTTGTATGACAGTCTGTTGTTGTATGACAGTCTGTTGTTGTATGACAGTCTGTTGTTGTATGACACTCTGTTGTTGTATGACAGTCTGTTGTTGTATGACAGTCTGTTGTTGTATGACACTCTGTTGTTGTATGACACTCTGTTGTTGTATGACAGTCTGTTGTTGTATGACACTCTGTTGTTGTATGACAGTCTGTTGTTGTATGACACTCTGTTGTTGTATGACAGTCTGTTGTTGTATGACACTCTGTTGTTGTATGACAGTCTGTTGTTGTATGACAGTCTGTTGTTGTATGACAGTCTGTTGTTGTATGACAGTCTGTTGTTGTATGACAGTCTGTTGTTGTATGACAGTCTGTTGTTGTATGACAGTCTGTTGTTGTATGACAGTCTGTTGTTGTATGACAGTCTGTTGTTGTATGACAGTCTGTTGTTGTATGACACTCTGTTGTTGTATGACAGTCTGTTGTTGTATGACACTCTGTTGTTGTATGACAGTCTGTTGTTGTATGACACTCTGTTGTTGTATGACAGTCTGTTGTTGTATGACAGTCTGTTGTTGTATGACACTCTGTTGTTGTATGACAGTCTGTTGTTGTATGACAGTCTGTTGTTGTATGACACTCTGTTGTTGTATGACAGTCTGTTGTTGTATGACACTCTGTTGTTGTATGACAGTCTGTTGTTGTATGACACTCTGTTGTTGTATGACAGTCTGTTGTTGTATGACAGTCTGTTGTTGTATGACACTCTGTTGTTGTATGACACTCTGTTGTTGTATGACACTCTGTTGTTGTATGACACTCTGTTGTTGTATGACAGTCTGTTGTTGTATGACACTCTGTTGTTGTATGACAGTCTGTTGTTGTATGACAGTCTGTTGTTGTATGACAGTCTGTTGTTGTATGACACTCTGTTGTTGTATGACAGTCTGTTGTTGTATGACAGTCTGTTGTTGTATGACAGTCTGTTGTTGTATGACACTCTGTTGTTGTATGACAGTCTGTTGTTGTATGACAGTCTGTTGTTGTATGACACTCTGTTGTTGTATGACAGTCTGTTGTTGTATGACACTCTGTTGTTGTATGACAGTCTGTTGTTGTATGACACTCTGTTGTTGTATGACAGTCTGTTGTTGTATGACACTCTGTTGTTGTATGACAGTCTGTTGTCATATGACAGTCTGTTATCGTATGACACTCTGTTGTTGTATGACAGTCTGTTGTTGCATGACAGTCTGTTGTTGCATGACAGTCTGTTGTTGCATGACAGTCTGTTGTTGCATGACAGTCTGTTGTTGTATGACAGTCTGTTGTTGCATGACAGTCTGTTGTTGCAAGATAGTCTGTTGTTGCATGACACTCTGTTGTTGCATGACAGTCTGTTGTTGCATGACAGTCTGTTGTTGCATGACAGTCTGATGTTGCATGACACTCTGTTGTTGCATGACAGTCTGATGTTGCATGACACTCTGTTGTTGCATGACAGTCTGTTGTTGCATGACAGTCTGTTGTTGCATGACAGTCTGATGTTGCATGACACTCTGTTGTTGCATGACAGTCTGATGTTGCATGACACTCTGTTGTTGCATGACAGTCTGATGTTGCATGACACTCTGTTGTTGCATGACAGTCTGTTGTTGTATGACAGTCTGTTGTTGCATGACAGTCTGTTGTTGCATGACAGTCTGTTGTTGCATGACAGTCTGTTGTTGCATGACAGTCTGATGTTGCATGACAGTCTGTTGTTGTATGACAGTCTGATGTTGTATGACACTCTGTTGTTGCATGACAGTCTGATGTTGCATGACAGTCTGTTGTTGCATGACAGTCCAATGTTGTATGACAGTCTGTTGTCATATGACAGTCTGTTGTTGTATGACGGTCTGATGTTGTATGACAGTCTGATGTTGTATGACAGTCTGTTGTTGTATGACAGTCTGTTGTTGCATGACAGTCTGATGTTGTATGACAGTCTGTTGTTGCATGACAGTCTGTTGTTGTATGACAGTCTGTTGTTGCATGACAGTCTGTTGTTGCATGACACTCTGTTGTTGCATGACAGTTTGTTGTTGCGTGACAGTCTGATGTTGCATGACAGTCTGTTGTTGTATGACAGTCTGTTGTTGCTTGACAGTCTGATGTTGCATGACAGTCTGTTGTTGCATGACAGTCCAATGTTGTATGACAGTCTGTTGTTGTATGACAGTCTGATGTTGTATGACACTCTGTTGTTGCATGACACTCTGTTGTTGCATGACAGTCTGTTGTTGCATGACAGTCTGTTGTTGCATGACAGTCTGTTGTTGTATGACAGTCTGTTGTTGTATGACAGTCTGTTGTTGTATGACAGTCTGTTGTTGTATGACAGTCTGTTGTTGTATGACAGTCTGTTGTTGTATGACAGTCTGTTGTTGTATGACAGTCTGTTGTTGTATGACAGTCTGTTGTTGTATGACAGTCTGTTGTTGTATGACAGTCTGTTGTTGTATGACAGTCTGTTGTTGTATGACAGTCTGTTGTTGTATGACAGTCTGTTGTTGTATGACAGTCTGTTGTTGTATGACAGTCTGTTGTTGTATGACAGTCTGTTGTTGTATGACAGTCTGTTGTTGTATGACAGTCTGTTGTTGCATGACAGTCTGTTGTTGCATGACAGTCTGTTGTTGCATGACAGTCTGTTGTTGTATGACAGTCTGTTGTTGCATGACAGTCTGTTGTTGCATGACAGTCTGTTGTTGTATGACAGTCTGTTGTTGCATGACAGTCTGTTGTTGCATGACAGTCTGTTGTTGCATGACAGTCTGTTGTTGCATGACAGTCTGTTGTTGCATGACAGTCTGTTGTTGCATGACAGTCTGTTGTTGTATGACAGTCTGTTGTTGTATGACAGTCTGTTGTTGTATGACAGTCTGTTGTTGTATGACAGTCTGTTGTTGTATGACAGTCTGTTGTTGTATGACAGTCTGTTGTTGTATGACAGTCTGTTGTTGTATGACAGTCTGTTGTTGTATGACAGTCTGTTGTTGTATGACAGTCTGTTGTTGTATGACAGTCTGTTGTTGTATGACAGTCTGTTGTTGTATGACAGTCTGTTGTTGTATGACAGTCTGTTGTTGTATGACACTCTGTTGTTGTATGACAGTCTGTTGTTGTATGACAGTCTGTTGTTGTATGACAGTCTGTTGTTGTATGACACTCTG
The DNA here is from genome assembly GCA_038048925.1 of Garcialebias charrua. Lineage (NCBI taxonomy): Eukaryota > Metazoa > Chordata > Actinopteri > Cyprinodontiformes > Rivulidae > Garcialebias > Garcialebias charrua. Next base: position 74,440 of record JBBPBX010003642.1, read on the forward strand.
TTGTTGTATGACAGTCTGTTGTTGTATGACAGTCTGATGTTGCATGACAGTCTGTTGTTGCATGACAGTCCAATGTTGTATGACACTCTGTTATCATATGACAGTCCAATGTTGTATGACACTCTGTTGTCGTATGACAGTCTGTTGTCATATGACAGTTTGATGTTGTATGACAGTCTGTTGTTGTATGACAGTCTGTTGTTGTATGACAGTCTGTTGTTGCATGACAGTCTGATGTTGTATGACAGTCTGTTGTTGTATGACAGTCAATGTTGTATGACAGTCCAATGTTGTATGACAGTCTGTTGTTGTATGACAGTCTGTTGTTGTATGACAGTCTGATGTTGTATGACAGTCTGATGTTGTATGACAGTCTGATGTTGTATGACAGTCTGATGTTGTATGACAGTCTGTTGTTGCATGACAGTCTGATGTTGTATGAGAGTCTGTTGTTGCATGACAGTCTGATGTTGTATGACAGTCCAATGTTGTATGACAGTCCAATGTTGCATGACAGTCTGTTGTTGCATGACAGTCAAATGTTGTATGACAGTCTGTTGTCATATGACAGTTTGATGTTGTATGACAGTCTGTTGTTGCATGACAGTCTGATGTTGCATGACAGTCTGTTGTTAAATGACAGTCCAATGTTGTATGACAGTCTGTTGTCATATGACAGTCCAATGTTGTATGACACTCTGTTGTCGTATGACAGTCTGTTGTCATATGACAGTTTGATGTTGTATGACAGTCTGTTGTTGTATGACAGTCTGATGTTGTATGACAGTCTGATGTTGTATGACAGTCTGTTGTTGTATGACAGTCTGTTGTTGTATGACAGTCTGATGTTGTATGACAGTCTGTTGTTGTATGACAGTCTGATGTTGTATGACAGTCTGTTGTTGTATGACAGTCTGTTGTTGTATGACAGTCTGTTGTTGTATGACAGTCTGATGTTGTATGACAGTCTGATGTTGTATGACAGTCTGATGTTGTATGACAGTCTGTTGTTGCATGACAGTCTGATGTTGTATGACAGTCTGTTGTTGTATGACAGTCTGATGTTGTATGACAGTCCAATGTTGTATGACAGTCCAATGTTGTATGACAGTCTGTTGTCGTATGTTGTTGTATAATAAAATAAAAAATAAATGTCACATTTTTGTCATCTGTGTATGTTTCCCATACTTGACAGACGAAATTGGCATGACAGTCTGATGTTGTATGACAGTCTGATGTTGTATGACAGTCTGTTGTTGTATGGCAGCCTGTTGTTGAATGACAGTCAGTTGTTGTATGACAGTCAGTTGTTGTATGACAGTCTGATGTTGTATGACAGTCTGTTGTTGCATGACAGTCTGATGTTGTATGACAGTCTGTTGTTGCATGACAGTCTGATGTTGTATGACAGTCCAATGTTGTATGACAGTCCAATGTTGTATGACAGTCTGTTGTCGTATGTTGTTGTATAATAAAATAAAAAATAAATGTCACATTTTTGTCATCTGTGTATGTTTCCCATACTTGACAGACGGAATTGGCATGACAGTCTGATGTTGTATGACAGTCTGATGTTGTATGACAGTCTGTTTTTGTATGGCAGCCTGTTGTTGTTGTATGACAGTCTGTTTTTGTATGACAGTCCAATGTTGTATAACACTCTGTTGTTGTATGACAATCTGTTGTTGAATGACATTCAGATGTTGTATGACAGTCTGTTGTTGTATGATATTCTGTTGTTGTATGACATTCTGTTGTTGTATGACAGTCTGTTGTTGAATGACAGTCAGTTGTTGTATGACAGTCCAATGTTGTATGACAGTCTGTTGTTGTATGACAGTCTGTTGTATGACAGTCTGTTGTTGTGTGACAGTCCAATGTTGTATGACACTCTGTTGTCATATGACAGTCTGTTGTCGTATGACAGTCTGTTGTCATATGACAGTCTGTTGTTGTATGACAGTCTGTTGTTGTATGACAGTCCAATGTTGTATAACACTGTTGTTGTATGACAGTCTGATGTTGTATGACAGTCTGATGTTGTATCACAGTCCAATGTTGTATAACACTGTTGTTGTATGACAGTCTGATGTTGTATGATGGTCTGTTGTTGTACGACAGTCTGTTGTTGTGTGACAGTCCAATGTTGTATGACACTCTGTTGTTGTATGACAGTCTGTTGTCGTATGACAGTCTGTTGTTGTATGACAGTCTGTTGTTGAATGACAGTCAGTTGTTGTATGACAGTCTGTTGTGGTATGACAGTCTGTTGTTGTATGACAGTCTGTTGTTGTATGACAGTCCAATCTTGTATGACACTCTGTTGTCGTATGACAGTCTGTTGTCATATGACAGTTTGATGTCGTATGACAGTCTGATGTTGTATGACAGTCTGATGTTGTATGACACTCTGTTGTTGTATGACAGTCTGATGTTGTATGACACTCTGTTGTTGTATGACAGTCTGTTGTTGTATGACAGTCTGTTGTTGTATGACAGTCTGTTGTTGTATGATGGTCTGATGTTGTATGACGGTCTGTTGTTGTATGATGGTCTGATGTTGTATGACAGTCTGTTGTTGTATGATAGTCTGATGTTGTATGACAGTCTGTTGTTGTATGACAGTCTGTTGTTGTATGACAGTCTGTTGTTGTATGACAGTCTGTTGTTGTATGACAGTCTGATGTTGTATGACAGTCTGTTGTTGTATGACAGTCTGATGTTGTATGACAGTCTGATGTTGTATGACAGTCTGTTGTTGTATGACAGTCTGATGTTGTATGACAGTCTGTTGTTGCATGACAGTCTGATGTTGTATGACAGTCCAATGTTGTATGACAGTCCAATGTTGTATGACAGTCTGTTGTTGTATGTTGTTGTATAATAAAATAAAAAATAAATGTCACATTTTTGTCATCTGTGTATGTTTCCCATACTTGACAGACGAAATTGGCATGACAGTCTGATGTTGTATGACAGTCTGATGTTGTATGACAGTCTGTTGTTGTATGGCAGCCTGTTGTTGTTGTATGACAGTCTGTTTTTGTATGACAGTCCAATGTTGTATGACACTCTGTTGTTGTATGACAATCTGTTGTTGAATGACATTCAGATGTTGTATGACAGTCTGTTGTTGTATGATATTCTGTTGTTGTATGACATTCTGTTGTTGTATGACAGTCTGTTGTTGAATGACAGTCAGTTGTTGTATGACAGTCCAATGTTGTATGACAGTCTGTTGTTGTATGACAGTCTGTTGTATGACAGTCTGTTGTTGTGTGACAGTCCAATGTTGTATGACACTCTGTTGTCATATGACAGTCTGTTGTCGTATGACAGTCTGTTGTCGTATGACAGTCTGTTGTTGTATGACAGTCTGTTGTTGTATGACAGTCCAATGTTGTATAACACTGTTGTTGTATGACAGTCTGATGTTGTATGACAGTCTGATGTTGTATCACAGTCCAATGTTGTATAACACTGTTGTTGTATGACAGTCTGATGTTGTATGATGGTCTGTTGTTGTACGACAGTCTGTTGTTGTGTGAATGTCCAATGTTGTATGACACTCTGTTGTTGTATGACAGTCTGTTGTCGTATGACAGTCTGTTGTTGTATGACAGTCTGTTGTTGAATGACAGTCAGTTGTTGTATGACAGTCTGTTGTGGTATGACAGTCTGTTGTTGTATGACAGTCTGTTGTTGTATGACAGTCCAATCTTGTATGACAGTCTGTTGTTATGACAGTTTGATGTGTATGACAGTCTGATGTTGTATGACAGTCTGATGTTGTATGACAGTCTGTTGTTGTATGACAGTCTGTTGTTGTATGACACTCTGTTGTTGTATGACAGTCTGTTGTTGTATGACAGTCTGTTGTTGTATGACAGTCTGTTGTTGTATGACAGTCTGATGTTGTATGACAGTCTGTTGTTGTATGACAGTCTGATGTTGTATGACAGTCTGTTGTTGTATGACAGTCTGTTGTTGTATGACAGTCTGTTGTTGTATGACAGTCTGTTGTTGTATGACAGTCTGTTGTTGTATGACAGTCTGTTGTTGTATGACAGTCTGTTGTTGTATGACAGTCTGTTGTTGTATGACAGTCTGTTGTTGTATGACAGTCTGTTGTTGTATGACAGTCTGTTGTTGTATGACAGTCTGTTGTTGTATGACAGTCTGTTGTTGTATGACAGTCTGTTGTTGTATGACAGTCTGTTGTTGTATGACAGTCTGTTGTTGTATGACAGTCTGTTGTTGTATGACAGTCTGTTGTTGTATGACAGTCTGTTGTTGTATGACAGTCTGTTGTTGTATGACAGTCTGTTGTTGTATGACAGTCTGTTGTTGTATGACAGTCTGTTGTTGTATGACAGTCTGTTGTTGTATGACAGTCTGTTGTTGTATGACAGTCTGTTGTTGTATGACAGTCTGTTGTTGTATGACAGTCTGTTGTTGTATGACAGTCTGTTGTTGTATGACAGTCTGTTGTTGTATGACAGTCTGTTGTTGTATGACAGTCTGTTGTTGTATGACAGTCTGTTGTTGTATGACAGTCTGTTGTTGTATGACAGTCTGTTGTTGTATGACAGTCTGTTGTTGTATGACAGTCTGTTGTTGTATGACAGTCTGTTGTTGTATGACAGTCTGTTGTTGTATGACAGTCTGTTGTTGTATGACAGTCTGATGTTGTATGACAGTCTGTTGTTGTATGACAGTCTGATGTTGTATGACAGTCTGATGTTGTATGACAGTCTGTTGTTGTATGACAGTCTGTTGTTGTATGACAGTCTGATGTTGTATGACAGTCTGTTGTTGTATGACAGTCTGTTGTTGTATGACAGTCTGTTGTTGTATGACAGTCTGATGTTGTATGACAGTCTGTTGTTGTATGACAGTCTGTTGTTGTATGACAGTCTGTTGTTGTATGACAGTCTGTTGTTGTATGACAGTCTGATGTTGTATGACAGTCTGTTGTTGTATGACAGTCTGTTGTTGTATGACAGTCTGTTGTTGTATGACAGTCTGTTGTTGTATGACAGTCTGTTGTTGTATGACAGTCTGTTGTTGTATGACAGTCTGTTGTTGTATGACAGTCTGTTGTTGTATGACAGTCTGTTGTTGTATGACAGTCTGTTGTTGTATGACAGTCTGTTGTTGTATGACAGTCTGTTGTTGTATGACAGTCTGTTGTTGTATGACAGTCTGTTGTTGTATGACAGTCTGTTGTTGTATGACAGTCTGTTGTTGTATGACAGTCTGTTGTTGTATGACAGTCTGTTGTTGTATGACAGTCTGTTGTTGTATGACAGTCTGTTGTTGTATGACAGTCTGTTGTTGTATGACAGTCTGTTGTTGTATGACAGTCTGTTGTTGTATGACAGTCTGTTGTTGTATGACAGTCTGTTGTTGTATGACAGTCTGTTGTTGTATGACAGTCTGTTGTTGTATGACAGTCTGTTGTTGTATGACAGTCTGTTGTTGTATGACAGTCTGTTGTTGTATGACAGTCTGTTGTTGTATGACAGTCTGTTGTTGTATGACAGTCTGTTGTTGTATGACAGTCTGTTGTTGTATGACAGTCTGTTGTTGTATGACAGTCTGTTGTTGTATGACAGTCTGTTGTTGTATGACAGTCTGTTGTTGTATGACAGTCTGTTGTTGTATGACAGTCTGTTGTTGTATGACAGTCTGTTGTTGTATGACAGTCTGTTGTTGTATGACAGTCTGTTGTTGTATGACAGTCTGTTGTTGTATGACAGTCTGTTGTTGTATGACAGTCTGTTGTTGTATGACAGTCTGATGTTGTATGACAGTCTGATGTTGTATGACAGTCTGATGTTGTATGACAGTCTGATGTTGTATGACAGTCAGTTTTTGTATCGCAAGTGGTTCCTGTAGTCTGCCCTCTTCCTAGCTGTTTTCTCAAACTCTAACAAGTTTGAGGCAATCCTGGCCGAAGTGGTTCAAAATATCCTGCTGCATGCTCAAAAATCCAGGTAGAAAAATCTAAAAACACTCTTGGTTTGTGTTGGGAAAGATGCTCAGCTACTACCACACCAGATTGTTGCTTAATGTAAATCTGACAGGTCTACCCACGGTTGTGTTGGATAGGGTTGATTAACTCTGGCAGCCATCTTGAAAGTCGCTCTTCTTTCACAACCATTGAAACCAACTAGAAACCATTACACCAGAAGTCTTCAAGTATTAACCAGTCCTGTGTTACCGCTTTATTTTATTTAGTGTAAATCACCAGCTGCAGTTTCTTTACCCACAACTCCTGATGGACGACACTGTTTCTCCTGAAGAGCTTTCAGAGCTGAAAACCTCGTGATGAAGGCGGGGTTTCCCTGAGATTCACACACTAACACACACAACCACCACCTTCCCCCCTCCACCATCACCCCCTACACACACACATACACACAGGTCCTGCGGTGATCCGAGTCGAACACAAACAGCTTCTCCAGCGTGTCGCAGTGACTCCTGCAGCAGCTGGTTCCTCCTATTGTTCCTGCTGCTGACGAAAGTGTCTCAGCGTGGACGGAGACACCTCTGAAAGATGTCTCCACATCCACCTGCTGCACCTTCTTCACACCGTTCATGTCAATGTGTCAGAAAAATCAAAGCTGAGCTCCTCGTGGAGTCAAAGATGAGACGAGGGACTCTTTCAGCGGCTTCAGCATCGATCCAAAACTGAAGAAGTTTAAAAGATATTACGGTTAAGCTAGGCGTGGTAGTAGCTGAGACTCATCCCTATCACATCCTCTGAGGGCACATCCTTCATATGAGGTGAAACTTATGTAACATCAGCAGGCAGGGAGTCGCAGTGATG
>JBBPBX010003643.1:8277-35229 GCA_038048925.1 Garcialebias charrua
TTTCTGTGAGGATCTATGAAGACATTTCCAGGTTTTTACTTTTTTGATATGTTCTTAATGCAGCCTACGCTCTCATGTTGTTACTCTGTCTTTATTGTGTAAATTACAAGGATTGTTATTGGTTATTGGCAGTCTGTTGCAGGGAATACAGTCCATCACAAACTACAAACCACCCCCCCGGACCTGTGACAGCTCAACCTCTACGCTGAATGAACTGAATGAGTTCTTTGCTCGGTTTGAGGCAAGTAACAGCACACCTGCACATAAACTCCCCCCCTCTCCTGATGGCCAGGTGCTGGCGCTGTCCTCAGACAGCGTAAGGCGATCATTTATCAAGATTAACGCCCGGAAGGCCTCTGGTCCTGACAACATACCTGGTCGTGTGCTGAAGGACTGTGCAGGGGAACTCGCAGCGGTCTTCACGGACATCTTTAACATCTCACTGAGCCAGGCCATCGTCCCCACCTGTTTCAAAGCCACCACCATCATCCCTGTCCCAAAGAAGGCAACGCCCGCATGCCTCAATGACTATCGCCCAGTAGCACTCACCCCCATCCTGATGAAGTGCTTTGAACGGCTAGTCATGAAAAGCATCACATCTGTCCTCCCTGGATCCCTTTCAATTTGCATACCGACCTAATCGCTCAACCGACGATGCCATCTCCTCTGCCCTCCACACAGCTCTCACACACCTGGACACGAAGGTGAATTTTCAGTTCACCATCCCCCATGTAACTCCTAAAACATGCATTCCTGCACGTAAAGGCAGGAATGTTAACCATTTAACTGTCGCACGTTTCACTGAGGTTTATAACAATGACATGTTAATTCACCCCCCATTGTTCCTCTCTAGCACTGAGGAGCTGACAAACCAGTTTGACTCTGTTTGTTTAAAGGCTTTGGATCAAGTGGCGCCTATTAAACCGAGAAGACCAAAACTCAGGGCCGAACCGTGGCTGAATGACACGACCAGAGCGGCCAGGCAGCAATGCCGAAAGGTGGAGAGGAAATGGAAAAAAGACAGTCTGCAGGTCTCTTTTGAGATGGTAAAAGAGAGCTGGCGCCGATATCAGAAAGCAGTGAAAACTGCTAAATCACAATACTTCTCTGATATCATTGCTGCAAACTCTCGTAACCCTCGAGTTCTGTTCTCCACCCTAAACTCTGTTCTCCACCTCACTGAACAATCACCCATGGAAGCCTCGACTGAGCTGTGCGAGAACTTCCAACATTTCTTTTTAGATAAAATCGCAACCACCAGGGCTCTCATTTCTCCTCCATCTCACGATCCATCCATCCCACCTCAATCTGTTGCTGTGTTTGAACATTTTGAACCAGTCTCTCTGTCCTCTCTAGAGCAGGTCATGTGCAACCTGAAACCATCTGGCTCCCCCTTCGATGTGGTCCCCCCTCGGCTTCTAAAGGAGGTTTTTCACACTCTAGGTCCCTCCATTCTTTCGATTGTAAATAGCAGTCTATCCTCGGGTGTGGTGCCAAAATCATTAAAACATGCTGCTGTTCAACCCCTCCTGAAAAAACCAAACCTCGACCCGTCAGTATTATCCAATTTCAGGCCTGTCTCCAGACTCCCATTTGTTTCTAAACTTCTAGAGAAAATAGTTGAGTCCCAACTAAAGTGCTTCCTGGAGGATCACGCTATCCCCGAGCTATTCCAGTCTGGCTTCAAATCCCTCCACAGCACTGAGACTGCCCTACTGAAGGTTTTTAACGACATCTTTCTATCCACAGATACTGGTGACTCTGTGCTGCTTGTCCTATTGGACCTCACATCCGCTTTTGACACCATCGACCATGAGATCCTCATTGCTAGGTTGGAGCAGTGGGTGGGCATCTCAGGATCAGCCCTAAACTGGTTCAGATCCTACCTCTCTGACAGGTCTTTTTGTGTGTCCATCAATGATTTTACTTCTGCAGTGGCGGCTCTTAAATGGGGGGTTCCGCAGGGGTCCATCCTGGGTCCTCTCTTGTTCTCCTTATACCTGCTGCCACTCGGTGCTATTTTCCGGAAACACAATATACCTTTCCACTTCTACGCTGATGACTGTCAAATCTACTTCCCCCTAAGACAAAATGGTACAGGCTCTATTCAACCTCTGCTCGACTGCCTGGCTGACATCAGGGACTGGATGGCTTTAAATTTCTTAAGCTTCAATGATAAGAAGTCTGAAGCCATATTGTTCCTTCCCAATGACACAACCTCAAACCACTGCATTGACCTGTCTGCTCTACCCCTATCCGAAAAACAAAAAGTCAAAAATCTGGGAGTGATAATGGATCCTTCCATGAAACTCAACAGTCATGTAAACATGATCGTCAAATCCTGTTTTTTCCAGCTGAGGCGTCTGTCTAAGCTGAAGCCCATATTATCCAAAAAGCACCTGGAGACAGTGATTCACGCATTCATTACATCTAGGCTTGATTACTGCAATTCACTTCTGTTTGGCGTCAGTCAAGCCACCATTGCACGATTACAACTGGTTCAGAACGCAGCTGCCCGATTTTTAACCAGCACACGCAAAAGAGAGCACATTACACCAGTCTTGGCCTCCCTTCACTGGCTACCGGTTCATCTTCGAATCCAATTCAAAATTCTCATGTATGTCTACAAATCGCTGAACAGTCTCGCCCCCGCCTATCTCTCGGATCTGATTCACCCATATGTCCCTCCACGTGCTTTGAGGTCAGAGGATCAGGTACTCTTAATAGTTCCAGAAACTCGCCTTAAGCGCAGGGGTGACAGGGCGTTCTCTGTAGCAGGCCCAAGACTCTGGAACGAGTTACCGCTGCTCATCAAACAGGCCCCCTCCCTCTCGGTTTTCAAATCCCGGTTAAAAACTCACTACTACTCCATCGCTTTCAATGCCAGCTGATTTGTATTGGATCGTTTGATTTATGATCTGCAATGTTTTTATGTTTTTCGTGTTGTACTTCATTGTCTGTGTTGCCTGTTGCGTGTTTGTTTGTCCAGCACTTTGGTGTGGACTTGTTCCTGTTTAAAGTGCTTTATAAATAAAATGGTATGGTATGGTATGGTATATGTTAGAATGCTGTTCATCGACTTCAGCTCGGCATTCAACACCATCATCCCCCAACAGCTCATCCATAAACTGGACAGTCTGGGGCTGAACACCTCAATGTGTAACTGGCTGCTAGACTTCCTGACCGGGAGACCACAGACAGTACGGATCGGGAGTAACACATCTAGCACCATCACATTGAACACAGGGGCCCCACAAGGATGTGTGCTGAGCCCCCTTCTATTCACCCTGCTAACACACGACTGCACACCATCGTACAGCTCCAACCACTTCATCAAGTTTGCGGACGACACAACAGTGGTAGGTCTCATCAGCAACAACGATGAGACGGACTACAGGAACGAGGTGAGCCGCTTGGCCTTGTGGTGCGGACACAACAATCTCACTCTCAACGTGGAGAAGACAAAGGAGATTGTCGTGGACTTCAGGAAGAGGGATGCACAACATGCCCCTCTGACCATCAACAGCACCGCAGTGGAGAGAGTGGACAGCACCAAGTTCCTGGGAGTGCACGTCTCGAAGGACCTGTCCTGGAGCAGGAACACTGCAGCACTGGCCAAGAAGGCTCACCAGCGCCTCTACTTTCTCCGCAAGCTGAAAAGGGCTGGAGCTTCAACCCCCATCATGTGCACCTTCTACAGGGGTGCCATAGAAAGTGTCCTGACCAGCTGCATCACGGTGTGGTTTGGTGCATGTACTGCATCATGCCGCAAGAGCCTCCAGCGCATCGTGAGAGCAGCTGAGAAGATCGTCGGCACCTCCTTGCCCTCACTGCAGGACTTACACAGCAAACGCCTCACTCGGAAAGCCCACTGCATGGCAGGTGATCCCACACACCCACTACACAGCCGCTTTAGACTGCTGCCATCAGGGAGGAGACTGAGGAGTCTCCAGGCTCGAACCAGCAGACTGAGAGACAGCTCTGTCCATCAGGCAGTCAGAATGCTAAACACTCTGCCTGCTCTGCCTCCCCTCCCATTTGAACTGCCTTAACACAAAAAACTTTCTCACACATTACCACTCAACACAAAGTTTTTAACACTGGACCCTGTGTCATCAAACGGGTTATTCACTAAACTCTCGGTCATGTGCTCATTCAGTTTGCACTACTTCTCATATTTGCACTAATGTTTGTATTACATTACTGCCTATAGTCATACTACTGTTTACATTCACTGTTTACATTTATTAATACGGTTTACATTTATTACTACTGTTTTACATTTATTACTACTGTTTACATTTACACTACTTTTATATCTACACTACTGCTGATACATATACAGTATTCTCTGACTAGCCTTATCTAAGGATGCCAAATGTGCCTTATGTGCCTTACTGCATATGCCACTTTGCCTCTATACCAACATCAACTACCTCATACATATACTGTGTACATTAACTCATATGCTGCTGTGCCACTCTTTGCAAATGTCAATGCTAGAACCTTCAGTTTATTTTATAGATATACTTTTTATACTTTTTATACTACTATGAAAAAACTCAGGACAGTATTACACTTTTATTATTTCATTTTATGCTTATGTTCATTGGGTGTTTGGTGTTTTAGGGGTGTTTGGTGTTTCAGTGTTGGTGTAAATTTTCATACTTTTATACTACTATGAAAAAACTCAGGACAGTGTTACACTTTTACTATTTTATGCTTATGTTTATTAAATGTTTTAGTGTTTAGTGTTTAGATGGTTACTGTTGCACCGAGGGACTGAGAGAAACGCAATTTCAATCCTGTGTATGTCCTGTACATATTGCAGTTCTGACAATAAAGTTGACTTTGACTTTGACTTTGACTATAATGATGATGTACAAATAATCAGAATACAAAATATATAATGTTGAAGATGTTACTAACACAATTTTTTTCCAGTTGTAAAATGTAGTGAATATTTTAATGTTGAACAGTTTAATGAAATAATACGACAAATGGAGCACTCTCTATAACTCATATAAATAGTAGAAGTATTAATGCATATATTTCAACCTGGAGAGACTCACATGGAGAGAGAAGAATACAATTAAAAGGTTTTATTGACAAGGGTTCTTTGGCGCTCGGGCCCAAGCGGAGGGCATGCTTGCCGGACTGCTGTGAGCTTGAATATCTGAAATAGGGAGATAGATTATGGATATCTCTCCCCTTCCCCAAAAAGGGAGCCGTGTCCAAGTTGGCGAGAGTCTGGCTGGAAAGTGAAAGGAGGGGCCGTGAGAAGGGTTACTGAAGGAGAGAGAGGGGGAATGAGCCCGCCAAAAGTGAGCCCATAGCCGGAGGAGAGAGAGAGGGAGTGAGCCCGTCAAAAGTGAGCTCGCAAGGGCTGCCAGAGGAGAGAGAAAATGGGAGAGTAAGCCGAGTCACCATGGGCTGCCAGAGAGTGAGCCTTGCATGGGCTGCTGGGAAGTGAGCTAGCATGGGCTGCTGGAGGGTGAGCCTTGCATGGGCTGCTGGGGAGAGAGCTTGCATGGGGTGCTGGCGAATGAGCCTCGCATGGACTGCCGAGGAGTGAGCCTCACATGGGCTGCCGGGGAGTGCACCTCACATGGGCTGCCGGGGAGTGAGCGTGCATGGGCAACAGCCTCCTTTTGGGGATGAGCCTCACATGGGGTGCTGGGGAGTGAGTGTACGTGGGCTCCAGCCTCTTTTTGGGAATGAGCCTCGCATAGGCTGCTAGGAGTGAGAGTGTATGGGCTACAGCCTCTTTTTGGGAATGAGCCTCGCATGGGCTGCTGGAAAGTGAGCCTCGCTGGGCTGCCGGGGAGGAGGCGGGAGGGATGGACCTCGCATGGGAGTGACCTTAGCTTGGGCTGCTGGGGAGTGAGCCTTGCATGGGTTGCCGGGGAGTGGGGAGGGATAGGCCTCACAAGGAAGTGACCCTAGTATGGGTTGCTGGAGAGTGAGCCTCGCATGGGCTGCCAGGGAGGGGGAAGGGATGGACCTTGCAAGGGGGTGACCCTAGCATGGGCTACTGGGGAGTGAGCCTCGCATAGGCTACTGGGGAGTGGGCTAGCATGAGTTGCTGGGGAGTGAGCCCGTTTGGGCTGCCGGCAAGTATATGAGCCGACTTAGGCTGCCAGAGAGAAAACAGAAGGAGACGACAGTTAGAGCTGAAGGACTCCACCACCAGTCAGTGATACAAGAGCTTACCTAGAAACTGAGTGAGCTCTGAGCATCGAGCACATATTTAAGGCCTGGACGGATGTAGGAGGAGTAGGCTCCTGAAGACCAGCAGCCAAGCTGTTGAAGGGTTGCCTCAGGAATGGCCTAAATGGCTGTGGAGGTAGCTTCCCCAATCCGGAAAGAATGTCCAGAATACTGGAGAGGGGGAAGGCCACTTAAGGCCAAGGATTTCCTAAGGAACCTGACGAACCATGTTTCAGTCATGGGGGAGCCGTCAGGAGTGAGAAACAAGGGACCAATGGAGGGGCAGAGCTTATGGCATTTGCAGGCAAATTTAATCATGGCTAGGAAGGGACAAAACGGGCCGTCCAGACGGGCTATGGAAATGATGGCAGGGCCTTTGCCCTTAGAATGTTTGAGGTAGAGGTCGAAATGGTCAGGAAAGAAAACCAAGTCATAGGGCATCAGATCTACTGACGGGTTAAAGACGCCCTGGGATGTAAACTCACCTACCCTAAGGAGTCCGTAGAAGGCCAGGAGAAAGACGCTTGAGAGGAGCGGTTTAAGATATGAAGAAAAGGGGAACTACCACAGGGTTATGATAAGGCTTTTAAGAATTGAGATAGTGATGGGTTGTCTGCCATCGAGCTGGGGAGGAAAGTGCTTAGCTATGCCCTTCAGGAGGAGCTTAATGACATGGTTAGATAACAGACTAGGGAATGGACACAGGTGATAGAGTTTTGCATGACAATTAATGCCAGCTAGGAGTGATCAGTGATAAGGGAGCTTGAAACGTCATTGGTCGAAGCAGTATGAGATGAAAGCTAATACAGTGGGTATGGAAACTGGGAGGAGGGGTCACTTAATGGCCGCACAGAATTTAGCAAACAGGCGCAAAGCAAATGAATAGGATCGCTGAGTGGAAAGAACAAGACCTGAACAAATATAGAAACGGGCTGACTGTAGGAGCTGGAAGAGCGACGGGGATGCTACTGCAGGGCGAGAACCTCTAGATCTGGGCATTGGGTTGGAGAGGATTCGGCTGACGGGCAGGGATCCTGGAATTTAGAACGAGAGAGCGACTGCGAGGAGGTTCTTCTTCTTTTTTTTATTATTATCATTATTATTATTTTTTAATAGAGGAGGAAATCAACAAAGACAAATCAGGGTGGGTCTGAAGCATTGAGACTAGCTGAGAAAATATAATGGGGTGGATAGAGAACGAGGGATCAACGCCTGGACCCGCGAACGGCCTTGGGGCTAACCGGCAAGGGTAGACGGACCATGGGTGCGCGTCCTTGCAGAAGCTGCACACATGAAGGAAGGAGCAATAAGGGAAGGAACAAATGGACCGGTTAAAAATCAACGAGGCAGCTCGTGAAGGGTAAAGGCCCTGGATCCAACGCGGAAGTGGCAGAAGAGCGAGGGCGGCCTCTTCGGCCCTTAGCTGGCAGCCGGGATCACTTCTTGGACCTCTTACTGGACACGGGCGGAGGCGAGGAGGGAGGAAGGCGGTGAGAAGGGCAAAGAACTGCCGGAACCGGCTGCTGGGCGGAAGCCCCTGGACTGGAGGAATGAGGACGGTGAGCAGGGAATGGGGCGAGAATCGAGCCGGGAGCTTCGTCGAGAGGGGGTGGGGGAAGAAGGATGTGCAACGGACGCGTGGAGGACCGGAGAGTCCATAGAAGAACCGGAGTCAAGATCAGACATGATGGGTTCGTTAGGAATGCGATTAATGAGCATGAGGCGGTTGTCATGCAACGTGGCTGGCAAATGGGGCGGAGCCCAGGAAAGAGTGTCTTATATGCGGATGGACGGTTGATGGGCGACGAGCTGCAGCTGGTGAGTCTGCCATGTTGAACTTGTGGCGAGCCTTCATATCTAAGATATCAGACTACACTGAAAAAACTGAATAGAGGTTACTTAAAAAACCTAAGGTAACAAAGTGACACTTAATATTATTAAGTAGATTTTAATTTCAAAAAGTTTATGTAAAATAAAAAGAAAATGGTAATTAAATTTAATTAAAAAAACTAAGTAGATTTTAATTACATTAAACTGTACATTTATGTAGGATTTAGGAACAAAATCTCAAATTTATGATTAAAATGACAAATTTTAATGCAAATTTTAATTTAAATTAAATTAATCTATATGGAATATCACTTTGAATTTACTATTAATTTGGGGGAAAATGACTAAAATTAATTAAATATTCATTACAAAGAAATTATTTTTTTGTGTTTTTTTAAGTGGAACTCAATTTGCAATCATTAAATCTTCCAAACAACCCACATTAATAATCACTGAATAATAAGATACATTTGCATTATTTAACCTCTTCTCTTGAGTAAAATTGAGTAAAATATATTTGTTTAACAAAGAAAACAATAAAACCTTACTTGATTTTATTGTGGAAAATAAAACAATTACAATTTTTTTCTGCTAAATTTCACTTGTACATACATTGTTATCAATGTTCTCCATTAATATTCTTCTAATTTTCTAAATACTTTAAAGTTTTTTTACTGGGTTGTACAAATTAGGGATGCACCGATCCACATTTCTCACTTCCGATCCGATATCGATACTTTGAAACTGGGTATCGATCGATACTGATACTTTACCGATCCGATATCAGTGATGAAGTAAACGAGACCGCAATAATAAAATTATTTAAGTGAGAGCCATTTGTTGCACACAAATCTATGACTTCTGCTTAAACATTATGTAAGGTAAACCCAAAGAAGACACTCTGAGCCTCACTACAGTAATTCACAAACTAATGGCATACAAGAGACAGGTCTCTTCCACAGACGTCCTTCTGACTCATGGTGCAAGGAACACTAGTCTAAAATACTGCTAAAGATTAGATTATGGGAAATGATCACAGTCTACTCCCCAGTTTTTATTTTTATTTTTGATTGTGGCACTATATGAGTTGTAATTCTTGTTGAATTTGATCAACAGATACAGATTTAATCTATAATTGAACACTAATATACCGCAAAGCATTCTGGGTAAGGCCGTTTTTAAGTTTCGTTTTTGAATAGTGGCACTATGAGTTGTAATTCTTGTTGGTTTTGATCAACAGATACAGATTTAAACTATGCATTGAATTTATAAATGTAAATTCAATGTACAGTATTGTTTAAATCTGTATCTGTTGATCAAAACCAACAAGAATTACAACTCATAGTGCCACTATTCAAAAACGAAACTAAAAAACGGCATTACCCAGAATGCTTTGCGGTATATTAGTGTTCAATTATAGATTAAATCTGTATCTGTTGATCAAATTCAACAAGAATTATAACTCATATAGTGCCACAATCAAAAATAAAACTAAAATCTGGGGAGTAGACTGTGATCATTTCCCATAATCTAATCTTTAGCAGTATTTTAGACTAGTGTTCCTTGCACCATGAGTCAGAAGGACGTCTGTGGAAGAGACCTGTCTCTTGTATGCCATTAATTTGTGAGTTACTGTAGTGAGGCTCAGAGTGTCTTCTTTGGGTTTACCTTACACAATGTTAAGGCAGAAGTCACAGAGTGTGGTGCAAAGCACTTCCTCTCTGACATCTGGGAAGTATCGGCAGGTTGGAACCGATACCAGATACTGAAACTATGCTGGTATCGGATACCGATATCGATACTGGATCGGATCGGTCCCATCCCTAGTATAAATTATCACACATAGATAACAACATAAACATTTATTTCTTGAACATCATTTTGGTTCTTTCAAAGTGGCAAAATATAGCAACATAAAATAATCTACATGTGTAGACAATATAAAGTGGCTTTGTTTACATGTCATAAAAAAGTTACTTCAAACAAATGCTAAATCAATTTTGTGAAGAAGAAATGAGATGCTAAAATAAATCATTAGATTACTAATTTCACCATTAACTGCCGGAGTATTTTTTTACTGTTTCTCTTATTTGTGTTACTTCTTAATGACTGACTAACAAAAAGTGTAGTTTTTCTTATCTGAATAACTCAATATAAATGCTGAACAAATATTTACCACTTGTGTACATTGTGTATTAACAACAAAAATCAACCTTTTTGAAATGTCTGAGAAAAACTGCAAACATCTAAGTGAAATAAACATTTCCACAGCTGCAGGAGTTGATTGTCCAAAATATTTTACACTTTGTTTGGAAACAGATCCTGGATACAAGTGGCTGAAAGGGGCTTCCTTCATGGGGGGGGGGGGCACTCAGTCTTAGAGATTGGGTAAGGAGCTCCATCATCCAGGGGGAGCTTGGTGTAAAGCCGCTGTTCCGCAGTATCAAAAGAGTCAGTTGAGGAGTTTCATCTGATCTGGACACCACCCTTTGGAGGTTTTCTGGGTACGTCTGTCTGGTGATTGAAGAGGGACAGGTGAGTCAGGAGAGGCAGCCGAGTTATACAAAAAAGAAATAAAAAAATAAAATAAAATGTTGTCACCTTTATGGAGAAGCAGGTGATGCAGAAAGTGCTGGTGATGCTGGTGACTGAAGAGGGACAGGTGAGTCAGGAGAGGCAGCTGAGTTATACAAAAAGAAATAAAAAAAAGAAAAGAAAATGTTGTTACCTTTATGGAGGAGCAGGTGATGCAAAAAGTGCTGGTGATACTGGTGACTGAAAATGGGACAGGTGAGTCAGGAGAGGCAGCTGAGTTGTATAAAAAACAAATAAAAAAAGGAAAAGTAAATGTTGTTACCTTTATGGAGAAGCAGGTGATGCAGAAAGTGCTGGTGATGCTGGTGACTGAAGAGGGACAGGTGAGTCAGGAGAGGCAGCTGAGTTATATAAAAAAACAAATAAAAAAGAAAAGAAAATGTTGTTACCTTTATGGAGGAGCAGGTGATACAGAAAGTGCTGGTGATGCTGGTGACTGAAGAGGGACAGGTGAGTCAGGAGAGGCAGCTGAGTTCTATAAAAAAGAAATAAGAAAAGAAAAGAAAATGTTGTTACCTTTATGAAGGAGCAGGTGATTCAGAAAGTGTTGGTGATGCTGGTGACTGAAGAGGGACAGGTGAGTCAGGAGAGGCAGCTGAGTTATATAAAAAACAAATAAAAAAAGAAAAGAAAATGTTGTTACCTTTATGGAGGAGCAGGTGATGCAGAAAGTGCTGGTGATGCTGGTGACTGAAGAGGGACAGGTGAGTCAGGAGAGGCAGTTGAGTTATATAAAAAGAAATAAAAAAGAAAATTTTGTTACCTTTATGAAGGAGCAGGTGATGCAGAAAGTGCTGGTGATGCTGGTGACTGAAGAGGGACAGGTGAGTCAGGAGAGGCAGCCAAGTTATACAAAAAAGAAAAAAAAAGAAAAGAAAATGTTACCTTTATGGAGGAGCAGGTGATGCAGAAGGTGCTTGGTGATGCTGGTACAGGTGAATGAGGAGGGGCAGGTAAGTCCAGAAAGGCAGCTGAGGTGGAGCTCCCTGATCTGCTATACTCTTGGGCACGCGCCCAGCCTGAGCAAAGACGAACGCTTGATAAATTACTGTCAAATTCAGAATACAGTTTAATGTGTAATATAATCTTAATTTAATATTTAATCTAAATAAACAACATTTTTTACAATAAATAAACTATACTAACAATAATAGAAATCTTTGTTTGTTTGATGTTTGATGAGCTGTTCACCCAATACACAGATGTAATGTTAATTATTTCATGACACTCACTGTGCAGGGTCTGAATAATCCAGGCATCTTCGTGCAGAACAGCTGTGTCATGGAAATCTAGTAAGATCAAAAAAGAGGTACATCTTCACTTAGGTTTATGGATTAAAGCTAACTGTGAAACAGTTCAATCACAACATATCCACTAATACAATTTCACACATTTAATATGATCAGACAAACTACTGTAAACACTCCAACAATGACCTCATCAGTTCAACAGAATCACAGGACCTGTGCAATGTAACAAAGGTTTAATCTGTTACAATGTTTAATATTTTTCACCTGCTCATTGTGAAGTTTTAAAATACTTCTGTCTGAATAACGTCATCAGATGAGGTAGATATATTATTGCAGCTGCATGATAAAAAAACTTGCAGAATTGTTCATTAGTTTGAAGATTACTCACCCACCCTAGTTATATTGTTTACATAGTTTCAGTGACACGTTGGCTCAAACTTTATTGTGCTTCATATTCTGACTCTCATCATATTCTATCAAGTGGAAACCTCAGATTGAACAAGTTAGATGTTCCCACCGCTAGTTAGAACGACTCTGTGTCATGTTTTGAAGCATAAATAGACCAAGTAGGACCTCACTGCAGCAGAGACCTGCAGTTTTAACAGACCTTAGAAAGCCAAAACACTTCCACACCGACAAATTAGTCTTTCCTCTCTAATCAGTGATGTCATCTCTTTCTCTTCGCTTGTGAAACTTTGTTCAATCACATTCTGGCGGACATGGGCACTCGTTTGAAGTGAAAACTTAACGCTCGTCTGAGGTTAGCCTAGCTTGCTACCGCCTGCTGGACTGAGCTGCGTAAGATCTACGTCACCACGCACTTACGTATTTGTGTCGCAGCTTTTTCTGTCTGGGCGCTTCAAGCCGAACAGGAAAAGTGTCAGTGAAAGGCTGTAAAATCCTATCTAAATCATCCTTAAATAAAAACGAAGCCCCTGTATCAACTTATTCCTTGAATTTTCAATAATCAGATTAATGTTTTCAGAGCCTCTCTCTATTTGATTCTTTATTATTAATCCCAAGGGAGACTGCATGCTCACTAGCTAGCACGCTACCTAGCACGCTAGCTAGCACGCTAGTTAGCAGACTCATGGCATCTACTGCAGCCAGAAATAAACTTTATTCACGCCGCAAACAGCCAGCTCTTGATACCAGTTACGATACACAGCTCCTACAACAATTGTAAATGTACAAAAAAATATGCTCAGGACTGAATATTTAAATGACTGACCATTTCACTGTCACATAATGTTACTAAAAATCAGCAAATAGACTGATATATATATTAACCCGCTTTCCATCAGCTAAAATAAGCGCATATTAACAGTTTTAACAGTTTTTAAACATATATTTATTGATTTTAACGAGAGAAACAGAATCATACCAATATTCAATTACCAATACTTAAAATATAAACCCATAAAAGACAAAAATCAACAAGACATACACACAGGGGGAGAAAAATTAAAAATAAAATAAAAATAAAATAAAATCCCGCAGCACACCCTCAAAAGACCAACCAACATATATATCAGTTCAACATATGACCTTATAACAAGTCCTTTTTCCAGCCATCGAGTTGGATATCATTTTGGCCCAGCCAGTTGTAAAAAACAGTCCAGATATTCCAAAATTTATCAAGCTTGTTCTTATTAAAATAGCTGATTTTCTCAAGTGCAAAGTAAAAAGTCATTTGCGTAGTCCATTGTGAGATTCCACATAATGAGTCTTTCTTCCATGAGGACGCAATACAGCGTTTAGCTTCCAAAAAGGAGACATTAAGTAGGGATCTCAAGTTGTTTGAGATAACAAAGTCATCAGGATAAATATTCAAGATGCACATTTTAGGATTTACAGGAACCTTTTTACCAATCATCTGACTAATCACAAACAATACCTCCTTCCAAAAATCTAACACTTGAGGACATGCCCACATACAATGAAATAAAGATCCTTTTTGCAAACTACATTTAATGCAAGTGTCAGGAATATTAGGGTTAAAGTGATGCAATTTAACTGGAGTGATGTATTGTCTAGACAGCCATTTGTATTGTAGTAATTTGGAGTTTATGTTGGCGGATTGTTTATGAGTCGAGGTACAGGCTTCAGACCACTCCTCACTCGACACACTATCACCCAAATCTGTTTCCCATGCCTTTAAAATGTTGACCGAAGATTCTTTAGATTTGTCAACAAACAGGGAATAGAGACGAGACACCTGCCCTCCTTCATCTAGATACTTTATGATAATATCCTCTAATGAGGACAAAGAGGGTATTTCAAGATTATTTTGTTGCTTGGATAAAATAAAACTCCGGATTTGAAGATATTTATAGAAATGTTTTGTAGGAATATCATATTTGTTTTTAAGTTCTTCGAATGACATAAATACTTTCCCCGAGAAAAGATCAGAAATCTTAGCTACCCCCTTTACAGACCAGAGCTTGAATCCTGGATCTGCTCTTCCTGGACCAAAATCCCTGTTGCCAAAAATGGGTGAGAACTGGGATAGATATTGCCTTTCTCCCAAATGATCAAGTACTTTTTGCCAAATAAGTATCGTATTTTTCAGAAAAGGGTTTTTTGTTTGTTTGATAAGCTTTTTCCTGTCTGATGAATACAAGTATAAGTTTATAGGGATAGAGATCAGCTGTGACTCAATTGTAACCCACGCTGGGGGATGGCTGGTAATAAAGTAAAACATAGCTGCCCTAATCTGAGCTGCCCAGAAATACCATAATAAATTTGGCAATTGCAAACCTCCTCTGTCATATGGCAAATATAATAGAGACAATCTCAATCTCGGACGCTTACTACTCCAAATGAAATTGGAGAAAGTTTTATTTATCTCCTTAAAGAAGGAGGGAGGTGGAGAGAGTGGAATCGATTCGAAAAAATATAAAAATTTTGGCAATATTGTCATTTTTATAATATTAACACGACCAATTAAGGAAATGGGCAGTTTGGACCATCTTTCTATTGAATGCATAACTGATTCTATAAGGGGGTTATAATTAGTTGGAATAATATCGTTTATTGTAGGAGTAACTTTAACACCTAAATAGGTAAATCCTTGTTTTGACGCTTCATATGGAGTAGAAACTGGGGGATTGAGACGTTCTTTTTCTGATAAGTACATTATTTCAGATTTAGTGTTATTTATCTTATACCCTGAAAAAAACCCAAAGGACTTAATTAACTCATTTATTGTGGGCATGGTGTTCCCCAACTTAGAACAAAACAATATTATGTCATCTGCATACAGGGCTATACGATGTTCCAAGTTCCCTATTCGTATACCAGTTATTTTATCATGTTTGCGAATTGCCATAGCTAAAGGCTCGATGGCCAGCGTGAACAACAAAGGAGAAAGGGGGCAGCCTTGCCTTGTCCCTCGTTTCAATTTAAAGGAAGATGAAGTCAGACCATTGGTTAAAATTTCCGCTTGTGGGTTCGAATATATTAATTTTACCCAACTAAGAAATTTCCCTTTTATACCAAACCGTTCCATAACAGCAAACATATATTGCCATTCTATCCTGTCAAAGGCCTTCTCTGCGTCCAGTGACAGGATAGCATTGTCTGGGACTTCATATTTCTCAAAAATTACATTAAACACCCTTCTGATGTTATGAAACCCCTGTCTACCCTGCACAAAACCATTTTGATCAGGGTGGACCATCATGGGTAGAAGTGACTCTAACTTCTTGGCTAAGACTTTACATAAAATTTTAACATCATTATTAATCAGAGAAATTGGCCTGTATGAGCCACACTGAGTTGCAGGTTTACCTGGCTTCAAAAGTAGGGAAATTATAGCTGTATTAAGTAAAGGAGGTAGAGACCCTTTCTCAAAGGCTTCTTTATACATGTCAAGCATGGGAGGTATCAGTTTAGATTGAAAAATTTTGTATATTTCAATTGGAATTTCATCCGGCCCCGGGCTCTTCCCACCTTTCATGCTTGTTATAGCCTCAGACAATAATTGTGTATCGAGCTCAAAATCAAGTGATTTTAAGGATTCGTTATCTACGGGAGTAAATTCTAATGAATCTAAGAAAGCATTTTGTGCCTGGGGAGCTAGGTCTGAGTAGTCTGAGCTATATAGTTTGTAGTAAAAATTTGAAAATGTGTTGTTTATTATTTTTGGGTCAGATGATAACTCCCCCTCAACTGTTTGAATTGAGTTTATTGCTTTATCTGATTGTTCCTGTTTAATACGCCAAGCCAACAATTTACTGGCCTTTTCACCTTGTTCAAAATACGACTGTTTCAATTTCATTAAACTTTGAATTGCTTTATTTGTAGATAGCATGTTATATTTAGCCCTTAACCTAAGAAGTTCTGTATTTAATTGGGTTGAAGGATTATGAAATAGTTGTATTTCAATGCTTTTAATAGATTTTTCAAGTTGTTCCAATTCTTGTTTATTGATTTTATGCTTAAAGCTGGTAAAACTAATCATTTGGCCTCTTAAATATGCCTTAAAGGCCTCCCATCTCACAGATGCTGAGGTTTGGTGAGTGTTCAATTCAAAATACATATCTATTTTTGTTCCAATAAAATTTATGAAATCTGGGTCCCTAAGCCAAATAGATTGTAGACGCCACTTTGGTGAAAAGGAAAGATTAGGAACCTTAAGGTGGAATGAGATCGGAGCATGATCAGATATTACTATACTATCATACCAACTGGTTGTAATATGTGAGACCAAGTCAGCTGAGACTAGAAAGTAATCGATTCTTGAAAATGTTTGACAAGTACTAGAATAGCATGAGAAAGACGACTGATTAGGATGCATATTTCTCCATAAATCAACCAAATTGAGATCTTTCATATAATTAAGTAATTTTCCTTGTTTGAGCATGAGAGGTGTCTTTGCCTGTAGATCTATCTAGCGTTGGTATGAGCGTACAGTTGAAATCACCTCCAATAATGTACCCTCCAGGTAGCAATGCTACGGATAGAAACAGGTGTCTAAAGAAAGCAGGATTATCATCATTAGTCCCGTAAACATTAACCAAATTTAGTTTCTCCGATAAAATCACACATTGTACGACTAGATATCTGCCAAATCTATCCTCATTTACTTTGATGAGTTGGAATGGCACAGAACTGTGGACTAATGTAATTACGCCTCTTGAATGTGAGCTAAAGGAAGTAGAAAAAACCCTACCGTGCCATCTTCTCCTCACTCTAATAACATCATCAGGAGTTAAATGAGTCTCCTGTAGGAAAACTATCTTAGCCTTTAATTCTTGAATCCTTTTCATCACCTGTTTCAGTTTAACAAGTTTATTCAGACCTCTCACATTCCAAGAGGTAAACTGAAGGTCAGAGGCCATCAAATGATGAACAAAAAGATTACAGTTACGTTATGTGCATTCAAGAGTAAGCTGCAGAGGGATAACGTGACAAATAAAAACAAAAAAGAGTAAACACAACAAACAACAATTAAACAATAAAGCGTAAATCCCCAAACGAAGTACGCCCACCCACCCCACTGAAAACACTTCCCAAGGAGCCGCCAAAGCTCGGCCATGAAGCCCTGCTGGGCCACCCCGGCACTCAAGATGGCGAGGACCAGCGTCTAGACCACCCCCATCAAACCGCAGCCCCCAGAGGAACAGTATATAAATAACAACCAATAAACTATAGTAAAAATAAACTCAAACTTGCATGTGCAGTATTAACCTTGGTTAATTCAACCGTGTTGTATATATTAACCATGTATACGTACCCATGTACACACAGAATGCAGACACCTTAATAATAACCTGTACAGTATAAACCATCAAGCCAAAGAACTGAAAATATATGTTTTAACGATACGCTTAGCAATATGTGATCTTATTTGCATACATTGTGAGAAATAATTAGTCAATATCACATATTTTGTTTGCTGCTCCACAACAAAGCAGCTACAAAATCAAAAGAGATACTCCACAGGTCAGTTTGTCTCTATCGCACCTCAACCTAGTCCGTGACCAGATCTCGCTCCTTCTTAAGCTGCTCAACGAAGGACTCAGCTTCTGCTGCTTTATCAAAGGAGTATCGTTTCTTCTTGTAGGTCACCAAAAGCATGGCCGGATGAACAACACCGTAGCGCAGCTCCGGTACCTCCTTGGAAATAGAAGCTAGATCTTTCTTTACTTGGTCGAATAACTTGCGCTTTTTCATAAGCTCGGCAGAGACGTCTGGGAAGAACATCACTCTTTTATTCTCCAAGTATATCTCTCCCCTCGCCCTGGCAGCCTTCATGATCCTGACTTTGTCAGCATAGTTCAGAAGCTTAATGACCACCGCTCTGGACCGTGACCCCGCTGCGTCAGCCTTCCCGATTCTGTGTGCCCTCTCTATGATCAGCGGGACTGGAAATGTTTCTGCACCAAACTTTTCAGGCAGCCACTTCTCCAAAAAAGCACACATGTCAGAGCCTTCAGCCCCTTCAGGGAGACCAATAAGACGCAGATTGGAGCGGCGACTGTGATTTTCCAAATCGTCTATTTTTAGTTGAAGAGCATCAATAGCAGTTTTCATAGCAGTGTTGTCGGCTTGCAGGGAAACAACAATATCCTCGTTAGTGCTAATTCTATCCTCAGCTTGCGCAACACGTGCAGCAACAGTTTTTATATCCGATTGCACCTCCTGGATAGCAGTTAGCAAGCTATCAAACCTCTTCACAAAGTCATCTTTCATCGAGTTAATAGCTGCTACGAGGTCGGTGGTACCTGTTTCCATGGCCGCCAGTCCATCATCATCTGTGACTGTGGATTTGTTGTTAACGGGAGATTTATCCGAAGCGCCTCCACCAGCTGGAGGAGAAGCCGCACCGTCGCTGTAGGCCGTGCTAACGCTAGCTAGCCTGCTGCTCCCGGACTGTTGCACTGGGCTCAACATAGACGTTATCAAACCCTTTTTAGAAGTCGTTTTTGCAGTCTTCGGTGCCATCTGGTCAGCGATAACTAGTCCCGTTGACTGAAGAGACGCGAAGCAAGTTAGTATAGGTTGTTAAGTTAGTTTTTTAGAAAGAAAGCTGGAGAGGGCTTCAACGCACGTCCACTCAGCACCGCGTCATAACCGAGTTTTAACAGTTTACTTACAGTGCAAGACGTTCTTGATCTGCCGAAGTAAAAGAACAACTGTAAAGCTTTACAAAGTGAGCTTGTGCTAACAGTCTATTCTACTTCATGCCATTTTGCTTAAAATACACATTACAGTGCTCATTACTTATCTAATTTTGACTTAAAACATTGTTTAGAGCTTTTTTTTCTCAAAAATACTATACACTGTTGTTCAAAATTTTATTGTACATTCCAAAGAACTGTCTTACCTCTGACAAAATGGACGGTTTCCAGTCCACTTCTGAAGCATGTGTGTGCACATGGCAGAATGTGCAGCCAAGATGGCGGAAGTATAGAGTAATTAAAATCAAAGTGCTTTAATTAGAAAAATCTATTAGATTTAAAAATCTTTTAGGATACTCATATTTTCTATTAAAATATGCTAAAGATATCATTGCTTATTTTACCGTAAAAAATATAAGTAAATTTAAATTACTTAACATCTCAAAAATGTTGAATTTTGCTTACACTGAATTAAAACTATGCATATGCATTTTTACTGAGTAACAGTTATTATCAGTTGCCTATTAGATACTACTTAACCCCAATCACAGTTTTTTCAGTGTATTTAAAAACATTTAATAAAACTTTTCCAATAGTAGCATTGTCAGAAACATGGTTAAATGATGGAAACTCAAATAGAGCTTATTTTGAAGGGTATAAATTATATCACATGAATAGGAAAAATAAAAAAGATGCAGGAGTGGCTCTATTTGTAAAAAATGTAATAAAGTGCATAGATTATATATTGAAATGCCTATGACTGTTGACAATTTAATGGAAATGATAATAGAAATAATAAATAAGAAAAATAATAGCATAATAATAAGCTGTGTATATAGATCACCTGGATCAAAAATAGAATTATTCACAGATAAAATCTTAGAAATTTTGGTTAAAAATTGTAACAAAAAAGTTTTTTGTGCGGAGATTTTAACATTGATCTGAGGACAGGGGCTGACTCAAATGACATCGGTACATTTATGGATTCAATGTGGAGTTTGAGTTTTTTTCCGTTGATATCTAATCCAGCAAGAATCACATCACATAGTGCTACAATAATATATACAATTTTTATTAATATCACAGATGTTGATGTGGTAGGTGGTATCTTGATGAATGATTTGAGTGATCATTTACCAATTTTCACAATTTACAAAATTGATGAAATTCCTATGGAAAAAAATAAAAGAAAAACAAAATAATAAACACATCTAAAAAATTAGATACATTTAAAGATGATTTAGACAAACAAATTTGGGATGATGTGTATGTAGATGATGTGAATCTATCTTGTGAAAAATTCATGAATATTCTAGAAGTTTTGTATAAAAAAGTGTGTGCAAAAAATTAATATAATGAAAAATACCATTAATCAACCATGTATGATGAATGGACGGAGAAATGCATGTTAAAAAAAAGAACTATCTGTACTCATGTTTTTTGAAATCCAGAACACTTGAGGCAGAAAATAAATATAAAGTGTACAAAAACAAGTTAACTTGGATCATAAGAAAACATAAGAGAGTATATTATAGTGAATTGTTACATAAATGTAGTGGTGATATGAGGGCAACTTGGCAAGTAATGAATAGTGTTCTAAAAAAAGGTTAGTGTGGGTCTTTCTCAACATTATGTAGAAAATAACAAGGAAATACATGATGATTACAAAATCGTAAATTGATTTAATAATTACTTTGTAAATGTTGGATCTAACCTTGCGGATTCAATACCAAAAGTGGAGAAAAATGTAAGTTATTTGATCGATAATTGTGTTAATAGTATGTTTCTAAAGGGAACTGATAAAGAAGAAATAATGAATGTAGTTAAAAAAATGTACTGGCAAAAAAATCAAAAGATTGTGAAGAAATGGATGGTGGTAAAGGAAATAATGAGTCATGTTATTGATCCATTTACATATATGTGTAATTTGTCATTTTAACAGGAGTGTTTCCAGACAGAATGAAAATAGCAAAGGTAGTTCCTCTATTCAAAAATGGTGATAAATGTGTATTTAACAACTATAGACCTATATTCATTTTGCCACAATTTTCAAAAATTCTAGAAAAACTATTTGTGATCAGGCTCGACCAATTTCTGGATAAAAATAACATTTTAAGTGATAGTCAATATGGATTTAGCTCAAATAATTCAACATCCATGGCTCTTATGGAGTTGATGGAACAAGTTACCACAGCTGTTGATCAAAAACAACATTGCATAAGTATATTTGTCGATTTAAAAAAAACATTTGACACTATTGACCATACCATTCAACTTGATAAATTAAAAAAATATTGTATTAGAGGACCTGCATTGCAGGGGATATTTAGTTATCTAAAAGACAGAAAACAGTTTTTTCAAATAGATGATTTAAGATCTAACTTATGCAATGTTTTATCTGGAGTACCACAGAATAGAATAGAATAGAATAGAATAGAATATATCTTTATTGGCATATTTGTACCGGAGTACAAAACATTGCGATTGGCGCGCGCACCATCCTTAAGAGGGACGTACGCACGGAAAGCCGCAGCAGAAATTAATCTGCGCCGCCAGACAATCAGATATGGAAAAAAAAGGAATGTTACAGTGGGATACTCATTGGTATTCAAAAAAGAATCTATCACATTTTGTCTTAGGACATTCTATGATAAAGTCAAAAAAACTCTACCAGCTCAGCACAGATAAGACAAAAGACATGTTGCATTTTGGTGGCGGTGCAGGGAGATAAGTCTGTGAGCAATCGTTCAGATAAGCACAGTCTGCAGATGGGCTCAGCCGGCTCCATCTGAGTGCACACAGAGACCTCTGGGGGGGGGCGACAGTTATTCCAACAGCTTCAGACTCCAGGAGAGGTTTGCAGTCAGCCTTTTTTCAAGGTTGCTTGGGTCCCGATTAGATTAGTTGCTTTATTTATTTTCAGGGCAGGCTACAGTGTACTCTGACTGTAGCCTTGAGTCCAGGTGCCGTCTGGGTCCAAATCGTCCGAATTATGTGAGATTTCATTCAATCCGAGCTACAGGTCCCCGTCTCCCGCCTGATGAAGCCCGCTCGGCTGTAAACAAGTCCCAAAACGCACCGCAGGTCTGCGGTCGTCCACCACTGTTCCCATTGTGCAATTCAGCTCGAACAACAGCTGGTTCATTGAGGTCACAGCTCAGATCAAAGAATAATTCTGAGTAGGAAGTTTCGCCAGCGCGTTGATTGCCGCGGAAGTCTTCCTCAGTTTCCAGTAGCAGAATCCTCCGCCTAAGCCAAAAAGCAGCACACCTGCTACCATAAATCCAATTATCCACTGATCTTCCACGTCCTCGACTGAAAGAACGGTCAGACACATCATCTTCCACTCGTCCCACAAGTCCATAATGTAACCAACCGCATGCGTGTCGAGGGGGCACGCCAGTTCTCCTGGTCCGAAGCGCTTCGTGGAAAAAATGTTATCGATAGAGGAGACAGCCCACGCAATTAAATCCATTTTCCAAATTGCTTCGAGTGAGCACTGAAGAGTTGCAGTCGAGACGAAAATGCAAAAGCAGGGAGGAGGAAAACTTAGGGCAGGAGAGGAGCAGAGAAGAGAAGCAACCTGCTTCGCCAAGAGCCGGAAGAATCACAGAACCATTGGAGTGGCTCTGTACTTGGAACTAAATTGTTTATTTTATATGTAAATGATTTAATGAAGATGTCCAGTGTCCTTAAATGTGTTCTTTTTGCTGATTACACTACTTTCTTTTGTTTGGTTAAAGACTTGGAACACATGTTTGAGTTAATAGGGACCGAGATGGTGTAGAGGTAGGGCAGACGGCTCAGGACCGGAAGGTCTTGGGTTTGATCCCCGGTCCGGCATACCTCGTTGTATCCCTGGGCAAGACACTTAACCCCGAGTTGTTCCCGGTAGGACTGGTTGGTGCCTTACATGGCAGTCTACCGCTACCGGTGTATGAATGTGTGTATGAATGGGTGGATGGCTGGTGCTGTGAAGCACTTTGGGACCCCTCAAAGGGGGCTGGAAAGCGCTATATAAGTAAGCTCCATTTACCAGTGGGCCGAGATGATGTAGAGGCAGGGCAGCCAGCTCAGGACCGGAAGGTCTATATAAGTAAGCTCCATTTATCATTTACCATTAATAAATATTGAGTTTGTTAAAATACAATATTTGTTTAAATTAAATAAGTTATTGTTGAACCTGGATAAAACCAATTATATGATATTTAGTAAGAAAAAGATAACTGTTGATGTTCCTTTTGAGATTGGTGGTATTGAGTTATGCCGGGTAAGGGAGATGAAGTTTTTGGGTGTAATTATTGATGATAGGTTGTCTTGGAAACAACACATATATTTTGTAAAAACTAAAATATCTAGGTCCATTGCAGTGCTATATAGAGTTAGAGATTAACTAAATGATAAAGCACTGTACAGTATTTGTTACATAATACAATTATAGTCCCACATTTAATTTACAGTATAGATGTTTGGGGTACAGCGTGTAAAACTATAACTAAGCCTATTTTTACTTTACAGAAAAGTGCTATAAGAATTATTACAAGAAAACAATACTGCCATCCATCAAATATTTTGTTTTGCACATTGAAATTGTTGAAATTTTATGATTTGTTGGACTATAATATTCTTTTAGTATTTAGTAAGCTCCATTTACCATTTACCTTTAATAAATACAGTATTGAGTTTGTTAAAATACAATATTGGTTTAAATTATTTTATATTATTATTATTTTTATATATTATTATTTAATATTTTAGTATTGTACAAAGCTCAGAACTTCACATTACCCTCAAATATCCAAACACTTTTTGTAAAAAGGAAAAGTACTTACAATCTTGAGGGAACAAATATTATTATTGTTGGATCTAACCTTGCGGTTTCAATACCAAAAGTGGAGAAAAATGTAAGTTATATGATCAATAATTGTGTGAACAGTATGTAAGCTAATATGTATGATATTATTATTATTATTATTATTATTATTATTATTATTATTATTATTATTTATTATTATTTTATATATTATTATTTAATCTTTTAGTATTGTACAAAGCTCAGAACTTCACATTACCCTCAAATATCCAAACACCTTTTGTAAAAAGGAAAAGTACTTACAATCTTGAGGGAACAGATATTCTTGTTATGCCACAGCATAGAACTAGCTTAAGGTGTGGGTCTACTTTAATTCAGGGAATAGGTCTGTGGAATGGTTTGGAAAATTATACTAAAGTTGCAAAGTCAGTGGGCCTCATGCAAGAACCGTTCATACGCACAGATTTGTTCTTAAACTGTGCGTACGAGTGTTTTAGGAGCATTTGTGGCATTCCACAATGTTTTCGTATCCTAAGATTTTTTTCAGATACAAACAAAATTTACGAGTGGTCCAGACCTGTCGTATATTTTATGAGCAGCCAGTCTGCTGTTATCCAGACGGATTTTCTTCACTAATAACTTTATATTTCGTTATTCAGAAAATATTTTGAGTCTAAAGAAATCACGCACCATAATTATATTTGACAATAGGTTATTCTGTTTGAATTAGAATTATAATTTTAAATGTAATAATGACTAACGGATTAAAATATTTAAATTAAAATAAATTTGTTATCAATGCTGTTTTCTAACACTACAATATTAATATGACGATCTCAAACTAAAACCAACTTAAATTATGAATTAATTTAAGTTTAATTTGTCTCGGTAACGCAGACTTTACATTGACCTCCTCCAGTTTCTGTCATAGAGCTCTGATAGCTCAATGAGATGAGTGTTTGCTCTCTGTTCCGAACCTTATGGGTTCGATTCCCACATGGGACAACGTTTTTTTTTTCTTTTTAAATTCATTCCAGATTTAAAAAACACAAGAAAACTATTTACAATACAAGTAATAAAGCATAAAGTCTTCTTAATCTGGAATGAATAAATAATCTAAAGAAAGACGGAAAAAAAATAGTCATACCTTGTGGGAATCGAACCCACGAGGTCTAGATAAGGTAAGGAGCAGCTAACGGCATATCAAGGAATCAAGGAGTTTTATTAACATTGCATCAATTTTCACCGATTACAACGTAAGTATGTAGTTGCAGGCATCCAGAAGAGAAATGAGTGCAAAAGCTGCAGCAAAACAAAGCACATTACATGTTTTATCAACACACGATATGTTTTATCAACACACGACATGTTTATTCAACACATTGATATGCTCTTAGCGCGGCCAGGCCCAATCTGTCTCCAGATGAAGGTCAAAAGCAGGAAAAACAGGCAGAAACACTGGGATTCACAGCATTGATATTAAAAAAAGATGAATCACATTTTGTCTTCAAGACACCGCGTGATTCAGTAAAAACCATATCAGAGCACATTTAGGTACAATAACAAAGGAAATACGGCAGGCAAGGAGATTGGGTCTATGATTAATTTCAGACAAACACAAAGTTCAGCAGGTGTGCAGCTGGGTGTTATCTGAAGCTTCACAGAAATCTCTGGGGAGGGGGAGGGGGGGCTCTTCAGCTCCTCACTCTGGGAGAATGGATTCCCACAGCCCGCTTTTCAAGGACATGTGCAGAAGCCAGATAATGTTCTTGTTTGTTATCCAAATAGACCACAGTGTTCTTTTCCACTGCCGCCTCCAAGTCTGTGGGTGCTGTTTCATGGCCGAAAGAAATCCAAATATGTGGTTCTGCTCTGCCCCGCTTTCATGAGCTTCCACCTGTCCCTTGATCGATCCTGGGTGGCTGCAAACAAGTCCCAAAACGGACAGCAGGTGCACGGTGGTCCACCACTGCACCAATCGTGCGATTGAGCTCATACAGCAGCTGGGATGAGGAGCCCACGACCCGGTTCAGAGAATTTTGCTGATCAGGCAGTCCCGACAGCGCTCTGATAGCCGCCGAAGCCTCCCTCAGCTTCCGATAACAAACAACTCCGGTTACGCCAAAAAACAGAGCAGTTGCTACCAATAATCCAATAATCCACAAATCCTCCACGTCTTCGACACTCAGAACGGACAGACACATGGGCTGCCACTGACCCCACGAGTCCAGCACGTATCCAGCCGCGTGTGTGTCGGAGGGACAGACAGCTTCTCCTGACACGGTCCGCTTCGTGGAAAAAATCTTATCCATTGAAGAAACAGCCCAATTGATTAATTCCATATTGGTTCGAGTGAGCGCTGAAGGGTCGCAGACGAGACGAAAAGCAAGCAGGGAGTAGGAAAAAACGCGAAAATATGCGTTCCCAGTTGCGCCACCAGGACATGTGTATATTTTAAGGTCCACATTTATTATAAACAAACATTCTTTGGCTTTAGCTGGTCCTTTCATCCCATGAGTGACGCTGCTATAAAGGACAGATTTTCTTTTCTCGATCTCGGAGAGCAGAACGTCAATCTCCGCACTTAAGTTCTTCTTTTTACTTTTTGCTGTCTTTTTATGAACGGACACTTCCTGCTCTCTGAGGCAGGAAATGTAGCCTTACATGGTGTTTTGAGGGGTAGGAATTATGTAAATAACCTCTCTGCGTGCACGCGCAGGTGGATAGAACAGGTGGAATTCATTATACGTACGTAGCTCATTTTACACACTTTTCCTGAGGATAGAAGAGTTTGTTGAATCTGACGTGGCATGTTCGTACGAACGCTTCGTACGAACAAAAGTAAGAGAAATTTAGGATAAAAATACAAACATGTTCTTGCATGAGGCCCAATGTCTATGTTTAAGAAAATGATTAAAACTAAATTTCTGAATAAATATTCATAAATTGGTTTATATACAAATTACTATATGGTATATTGTGAAGAGTTATTTATTATGTTATTTTTTATATGGGATTGTTGTTTGAATTGATTGTTTGAATTAATTTTGTTTAAAGAAGGGGCAGACATAATAAGATTTTTTTCTTCTTTTGCTTCCTTTTATTTCTTGTATTGTTTTGTTTTTTA
>JBBPBX010003643.1:43949-65086 GCA_038048925.1 Garcialebias charrua
TTTCCAGAGTGTCCCCCACCGCCCACACAGTGATTGCTGGATATGGACACCAGCAATGCCCATAACCTGAAAAGGAACAAGCAAGTAAAGATAATGGATGGATATTCTCCGACCTTCTGACCTGTAAGAAGAAGCAGTACAAAATAAAAAAATAAATAACAAGCCAGGGGCAAATTTAAAGTGAACAAACAATTTTATATGTCTGTTGTCTTGGTAACAGAGAAGTTAAAGAAATTCAAAGCAGAAAACAAACGTTTCACTTTAGAATGGCCCCTTTAAAAAAATAAACTGTGAAAGGTTTGTTAAAACTTAAAGTGGAAAAAGAAAAGTTTTATATCTTTAAATATAAAATGAATGTAGAAGTTTCTTGTCTTTCTTGTTCCCTCCACCACACATCTGTCCCTCATCCCTCCCTTGTGCATCTATGTCTTTCTTGTCTTCGTACAGGGAAATGTTCCTTCATTTTCGTGTTGACCCATTTCAGGCAGTAACTGTAGAGTACGCAGTATTCAAGTTTTATCCCCTCTCTTTGGCAAGAGTTGGAAAAAACGTGAGTGTGTGCGCGCGTGTTTGCAGAGACAGATGTCAGTGTGAGCTGAATTATCTTGATTAATAATTCAGGTGATAAAATCTCAAGCTTCTTTTTCTCCTCCCCTTATTTTGAAGTCCATGTTCATTATTATTCATTTTATCAGAAGCGTTCAGTCATTTTATTTTTTTCTATGTTCTTAAAAAAGGGAAAAACTGGAGCTAAACTGACTACTAACTTTTACTGGCATTCCCATGTGAATAGAGTAAAACCAAATTCTGGAAAAAAGTTTCACACAGCAGAAAAAATGTAGCCTGGCGGGTGTTTTAACATTTTAGCAGAAAACTAGCTAAAACAACATGACAGTGTTTCATCTTTTTCATACCGATTCATGAATGTTTAAAAAAATAAAGCATTTCTGACCAACAGGACCAACGCAGCTTAACTTTGAATATGTTGACTATATGCTGGTGACAATTCTCAGTCATCCAGGACATGATACATTTAAAAAAAAAACTTTTAATACAAAAACAACTGGACTTTATTTGTAACAGAAGACGTTTCGCTCTTCATCCGAGGAGTTTCCTCAATTCAAAGAGCAATGAGTGTGGGGTTCAGGTTTTAAAGGCTGAGATGATACACACATACCTATGTAGATTGACAAATCACACATCACACCTTAACAGTAGAAGTTTTAGGGTCTTTTTTACTTTAAGGCCTTGTACACAAGTAGCCGGATATCAGGAAAACAGAATAGTTTTTCATGCGGTGTAGCCTTTAATCCACACGTGAACTCCGGTTGATGTAACCATAAACAAATAATAACAATGTTTTTTTTGAGAATTCTCCTCTTTCGGGTTTGCGTGTGGACTTTCGGAATCGGAGATTTGCGCTGACGTCACATGTCACTCCTTTAGGTAATGCTCTTAAAAAAGTGCTAAAATGTCAACATACCTGCTCTGACAGGATTCCCAGTCGACATTTTCCTGCGTTTTATTAACTTTGTACTCCAACACTGTATTTAATAGTAGTTCAACCTCGCGGTCTGTCCACACAAACGAACCTCCAGGCGCCATAACAGGAAGTTGTGGTTGCTTTGAAGTGTTGTGATTGGCTGATATACGTTTCACCTTTGCACTACACTGCCTCCTATGGGTTGGGCATATTCTTTACAATGCTCTTTGATGAAAATCACCAGGTTCATGTAGACAATCATTTTCTCTATCCGAACATGTATGTACAGCAATATTTTTTTGCGCAGATATTTGTTTTTTCAAACACCAGGCTACGTGTGTACAAGGCTTAATTCACAGATGAGGCCCCTCTGTTCCCATCAGGTGTGAAAACTCAGCTCCTCTTGTTGGAAACACACCTTATCACATGAAGAACTCCATTGATTTTGCCAACAAAGTTCAACATTTGAAGCTAGCCCCAGGAGAAACCCTTCTATCATATGATGCGACTTCTGTTTTCACTTGCATACCCACTTCTGAAGCAGTAGAAACCATCAGAAAGTGACTTCTACAAGACAAGGACTTGAACAACAGGACCAACTTCACCCCTGACCAGATCTGCAACCTGTTGGATCTCTGCCTCTCCATCACTTATTTCAAGTTCAATGACAAGTTTTACAGACAGCAGCACGGCTGTGCCATGGGATCTCCAGTGTCACCCATTGTTGCCAACCTCTACATGGAGAAGGTGGAACAGAGAGCCCTAAACTGCTAATAGGGAACAACGCCAAGCCATTGGTTCCAATATGTGGATGATGCCTGGGTCAAAATCCAAGCCAAGGAAATAGAAGCGTTCACCAGATACATCAACTTGATCTTTATCAAGTTCACCAGAGAGGATGCAAATGACAACAAGCTACCTTTTTTGGACTGTTTGGTTTACAAGGATAAAGAGGACAGCCTCAACATTGAAGTTTACAGAAAACTAACCCACACAGACCAGTATCTCTTCTGTTTGACTCTCACCATCCACTGGAACACAAACTTTCTGCCATCAGAACGTTACAGCATCAGGCTGAACACATCCCCACAAAGACAGAAGGGAAGGAAAAGGAACAGAAACACATTCAAGAATCTCTCCAGACATGTGGATATCCCAACTGGGCCTTTGTCAAGTCAGCAAGGAAATCTACAAAACACACTAATAAACAGAAAAAGGAGAACAACG
This sequence comes from Garcialebias charrua, assembly GCA_038048925.1. Lineage (NCBI taxonomy): Eukaryota > Metazoa > Chordata > Actinopteri > Cyprinodontiformes > Rivulidae > Garcialebias > Garcialebias charrua. The sequence goes on from JBBPBX010003643.1 coordinate 46,660, forward strand.
GAAGAAAAAACATTGTCATTACTTATGTTGCTGGAGTATCAGAGAATTTCAGAAGGATTTTCAACAAACACAACATCCTAGTACATTTCAAACCCAGTAGGACTCTCAGACAGAGGCTGGTCTACACTAAGGACAAAACACCCATACACAAACAGAGTGGTGTAGTGTATGCGGTCCAGTGCAGCGAGGACTGTCCAGACCTCTACATTGGGGAAATTAAACAGCCTTTTCACAGACGAATGGCTCAACACAGGAGGGCCACCTCCTCTGGACAAAACTCAGCTGTTCATCTCCACCTCATGGACAAGGGACACTCATTTGAGGACCAGAATGTGCACATTTTGGACCGAGAACACAGATGGTTTAAGAGGGGGGTGAAGGAAGCTGTTTATGTTAAAAGAGAAAAACCTTCTCTTAACTGGGAAGGAGGTCTCAGATTTTAACTTTCAAAAATGTATAATGCAGCTTTAAAACTGATTCCCAGCCAGTTTTCACACCTGATGGGAACAGAGGGGCCTCATCTGTGAATTAGAGTAACAAAGACCCTAAGAAACCCCTACTGTTAAGGTGTGAGGTGTGATTTGTTAATCTACATAGGTACTGAACGTTTCGACCTATAATTCACAGTTTTTTGCCTAATTTGCATGACTTGCAACTTATACCGCAAAGCAACTTATTTATGGATTTTTTTCCCCATATTTTTAGACCAATGTTTGGCTGAGATATGACCGTTTCCATTCATTCTTACTGAAAAAAAATTCGGCCGCTAGGGGCGCTAAAGGGCCCTCTAGGCTTTTGACGACTACCGGTGTACCTGAATGTGTACGGATATTTTAGAGCAAAAAAGTCCTGCTGGATGGACAGCGTGTGTACGCACATCATGCTGCAATTTAAAGATCAAATTAAAGTGTTTAACTCCATTCCTGCCATCATCCTGGGAGGCTTGACCAAGCTTCAAAGCAGCTCTGCACCGCCTTTGGGAGGAGTAATGGTAGACGGAGAGCAACAGCTTCACGGCTAAAGGACGGATGTGCCACGTAATGTTCCAGCAGGTCCTCGGATGGATGGATAAAGCGTGGACTTTAGTCAGTAAATAATCCATCTGTCAGTGCTCTGAGCTGCATCAACTACCTGTTACCTCAGGAGTTGGCGGAACTCTTCACCAGCGACACAGAGGATAAAGAATTCAACAGGTTTGAATAAAAATAAATAAATAAATAGGTATTTCTATCATCATTATGGACGGGTGAGCGTGTAGTAATTTTAAATCCGCTTTCTTTCGTCGGCTTCATTTTGCCATGTTTTAATTGTCAGCGTGCATTTATTAAGAAAAGTTCAGGTCAGACACATCTTTACTATGTCAGCAAACAAGTATTTTTTAGGCGTTTATCTTGTTAAATTTTAAAGAGATGCAGGTTTTTGCTCTTTGCACATGCACGTTTGGCAAATCCGACGAAGCAAAACTATTTAAATCCAGCGGTTTTGACCAACGTGCATTTATTAAGGAAAAGTTCAGCTCAGACACACCTTTACGATAACGTCAGCAAACAAATATATATTTTTAACGTGTTTATCTAGTTAAATTTCAAAGAGATACAGGTTTTCGCTCATTGCACATGCACGTTTGGCAGATCCGACAAAGCGAAACTATTGAAATCCAGCGGATTTGACCAATAATGATAGGGATTTGTAAACACCTTCATGTAAACATCTTCACCTAGGAGAACCATACAAAGAAACAAGAAATGATTATAGTTTGGTCACACTTTGCAAAGGGGATATCACTTCAAACTCACTTGGAGCAGAGCTCAATCGTGTTTGAAGCAAGTCCGAATTGGTCAGCGCGTGCTAGGATTTTATTCTCTCAAAAGTAGGACAGAGGTGAGATTCAGATATCACATGAACATACAAGAACGTAATATCAAAAACAAACCAGAACGTGATGTCAGAACATTATCTGTAATCAAACATAAGCTGGCCCAACCAGCGTCCTTGTTCTGTGTCAAGGAGACAAATGCACGCAATCTTCAGATAAGTGTTTGTTACATACAGAGAGAATTTAGAAAGAGAGTTGAGTAATGATTTTGTTAGAGTACATTAATAAAATAAGTTTCATATGATAAATGTTAAAAACTCTATCATATTCATCCTCTTTTATCATTTAAACTAATTACTACTTAACTTTATGAGTGATATGGAAACAACCTCGAGGCTGAATTCAAATTAGAGGTAAAAAACGCATACCGCCACCCTGGTGCCCCTCCAATGGCGTCCTATCAACTCAGAATCATCTTTTGAGGACGGTTTGAGAGAAATAAAGTTTTTGTAGAACTTTGTAGTGATGACTGTAATATTTCATGACTCATTTCAATGGTTGAGAGAAATAAAGTTTTGAGGAGAACTTTGTAGTGAATATGGTCTTATTCTATGGCTTATTTCAAAGTTTTAAGAGGAAAATATATTTTAGCAGGGATCAATCTATTTAATCACAAAAACTAAAAGTTTTTCTAAAGAAATAAAAGTTTTAGTAGAAACATATATATGTTTAAAAAGAACTAATCTATTTGAATCATGTTAAACAAATAAAAAGAAATAACCTATTTGATTTGTGTTAAAAAAATAAAAAGAACTAATACACTTTCAAAGATGTGGGAAATAAATTTTCAAACACACAGCAAAAATAGCTCATTATGAGCACAAAAAAATAAAATAAGTTTTCAGTTGGCTTGAAATTTCTTTGATATCAACTATAGTCCAGAAAATCTAAAACAACCGTTTTTGAACAAAAAAAATGTAAATAAATCAAAACATTTTTCTTCTGAATGTCCATCTTATTCTTGGGGGATAAGGGGTAAGGGGGTAAAAAAGGAATAAGTTCAGTTTCTTTGGGGAAAGGGTTTCCTGGGGAAGAGTTTTTCTGTTTGTGGAATAAGTTCTTTTTGTTCTTGGGGGAGAGATTTTCTTGTTTGTGGAATAAGTTCTTTTTGTTCTTGGGGAAGAGGTTTTCTTGTTTGTGGCATAAGTTCTTGTCACCTGGCATTGCAAAGCTGGCTTGTTGATGTTGAAAGTCCTTTGTTCAAGAGCTGTGTGCAATCAGCGACATCAAACTGGCTCAAAGCAATTGGCGTTTTCATAATGCAGGCCTGGATTCATTCATTCATTCAACCTTTATTTATACAGGCTAGCCTCGTTGAGCCACGGGGACTCATTTACAAGAGGGACTTGTCTCACTCACACCCAGGGTCAATTTAGAGTTACCAATCAGCCTAACATGCATGTTTTTGGACTGTGGGAGGAAACCAGAGCACCCGGAGAAAACCCACGCATGCATGGAGAGAACATGCAAACTCCACCCAGAAAGGCCCCCGGACCGGGATTTGAACCGGGGACCTGCTCGCTGAGAGGCAGCAGCTCTACCAGTTGTGCCACCGTGCTGCCCATTCCATGTTCCATTGTTGAAGACATAGAGTCCCAGATGGATGGATGATGGATGATGGATGATGGATGGATGATGAATGATTTGATTTGATGTTTATTCATTCATTTTAAAAGAACAATACAAAACTGTTTCATCAGATACAAGAATAGAAGTAGGTTAAAATGAAAGGAGCAGAAAGAAGATGAAATCTTATTATATCTGCCCCTTATTTCACAGTTTGTTCAAACAATGATAACCTTCAAACTACATCACAAAATGAATAACTCTACTTAATTTTTCTAACTGTAATACACAAACTACATCACAAAATGAATAACTCTACTTAATTTTTCTAACTGTAATACACAAACACACTAAGCTACATCATAAGTACAACATAAGTGTAATACACAAACACACTAAGCTACATCATATATAGTTTTTGAGCAAGTCCTTTTTGACCTTTTTCTTAAATGTATACATTGATTTTGCATTTTTAACATCACTCTCCAGAACATTCCACAATCGAACTCCCTGAATTGAGGTAGACCGTCCCTTTAAGCTGGTTCTGAATTGTGGTTTGATGAATATCTCTGTCCCTTTGAGATTGTAATAACTTTGTCTTTTTATAAAATTTCTTTGGATATTTAAAGGTAATGTGTTATTATGAGCCCTATACATAACTGATAAAATACTATATTCTACCAATTCCTGGAATTTCAATAAATTTAGCTGAAGAAACAAGGTGTTTGATGGGTGACTGAAATGTTTTCTGGTGATTACTCTTATAGCTCTCTTTTGTAAAATAAAAACAGGATTTGTAATTGTTTTCAAAGTCAAAGTCAACTTTATTGTCAGAACTGCAATATGTACAGGACATACACAGGATTGAAATTGCATTTATCTCTCAGTCCCTCGGTGCAACAGTAACCATTTAAACACTAAACAATTAATAAACAAGCATAAAATGAAATAATAAAAGTTTAGTACTGTCCTGAGTTTTTTGCATAGTAGTTTTTCATAGTAGTAAAAAAGTATAAAAAGTTTCACCAACACCAAAACACCAACATTTAATAAACATAATCATAAAATGAAATAGAGTGTAATACTGTCCTGAGTTTTTTCATAGTAGTTTTCCATAGTAGTATAAAAGTATAAAAAGTTTCACCAACACCAAAAATGAAATAGAGTGTAATACTGTCCCGAAGTATAAAGTATAAAAAGTATATCTATAAAATAAATGAAGGTTCTGGCATTTGACATTTGTAAAGAGTGACAAAGCAGCATATGGGGTTAATGTACACAGTATATGTATGAGGTAGTTGATATTGGTATAGAAACAAAGTGGCATTATGCAATAAGGCTAGTAAAAAGAATATATACTGTATATCAGCAGTAGTGTAGATATAAAAAGTCTAGATGTAAACAGTAGTAATAAATGTAAACAGTAGTAATAAATGTAAACAGTAGTAATAAATGTCAACAGTAAATGTAAACAGTAGTATGACTATAGGCAGTAATGTAATACAAACATTAGTGCAAATATGAGAAGTAGTGCAAACTGAATGAGCACATGACCGTGAGTTGAGTGAATGACCCGTATTGATGACACAGAGTCCAGTGTTAAAAACTTTGTGTTGTGTGGTAATGTGTGAAAGTTTTTTGTGATTAAGGCAGTACAAGTGGGAGGGAGGGCAGAGCTGGCAGAGTGTTAAGCATCCTGACTGCCTGATGAACAGAGCTGTCTCTCAGTCTGCTGGTTCGAGCCTGGAGACTCCTCAGTCTCCTCCCCGATGGCAACAGGCTGAAGCAGCTGTGTAGTGGGTGTGTGGGATCACCTGCCATGCAGAGGGCTTTCCGAGTGAGGCGGTTGCTGTGTAAGTCCTGTAGTGAGGGCAAGGAGGTGCCGACAATCTTCTCAGCTGCTCTCACTATACGCTGGAGGCTCTTTCGGCAGGATGCAGTACATGCACCATACCACACCGTGATGCAGCTGGTCAGGACACTTTCTATGGCGCCCCTGTAGAAGGTGCACATGATGGGGGTTGGAGCTCCAGCTCTATTCAGCTTGCGGAGAAAGTAGATGCGCTGGTGAGCCTTCTTGGACAGTGATGCAGTGTTCCTGCTCCAGTTTTGCACGCTTTTCCCCAAACCTCAATACAATAGATTAAATGTGGAACAATTATTGTGTTATACAACATATACAGAGCTTTATCAATTAAAAAATCCCTGACTTTATACAGTACTGCAATTGATCTAGCTATTTTTGTTTTAATGGAATTTACATGATGTTTCCATGTCAGTTTGTCATCAATGATAACACCCAGAAACTTCACTTCACTCACTTTACAGATCACAACATCTTCAATTTCAAATGGATCATCAACAATTCTCTTTTTGTTACTGAATATCATGTAATTAGTTTTATCTAAATTCAAAGATAATTTGTTTAATTTAAACCAAGTTTGTATTTTTATAAATTCTGTTTTCATCATATCCAAAATCTGTTTTATGTCTTTACCCGAACAGAAAAATGTGGTGTCATCGGCAAAAAGAACACATTTAAGAAGTCCTGACACATTTACCAAGTCATTCACATATAAAATAAATAACTTTGGTCCAAGCACAGAGCCCTGAGGAACTCCACAAGTGATATCACGGAGGTCAGATCTAACATCATTTATTTGCACAAACTGTTTCCTATCTTTCAAATAGCTAGATACCCACTGTAATGCTGGTCCTCTAATACCATATTTATTTAGTTTTTCAAGGAGAATGGTGTGGTCAATGGTATCAAATGCTTTTTTTAGATCAACAAAAACACTAACACAGTACTGTTTATGATCGACAGCATTAGTTATTTGTTCCATTAAATCCATGAGAGCCATTGATGTAGAGTTTTTTCCTCTAAACCCATACTGACTGCTACTTAAAATATTTTGTTTATCAATAAATTGATCCAATCTGGTCACAAATAGTTTTTCTAGAATTTTTGAGAACTGTGGTAACAAGGATATTGGCCTATAATTATTGAATACACATTTATCACCATTTTTAAAAAGAGGAATTACCTTTGCTACTTTCATGTTATCTGGAAATATTCCTGTTGAAAAAGATAAATTGCATATATATGTAAACGGTTCAATAACATAACTCATTATTTCTTTTACGAACATCATATCCATGTCCACCCAGTCTTTTGATCTCTTGTCTGAGAGATTTTTTACCATTTTCATAATTTCCTCTTTGTTAGTTCCATTAAGAAAAATACTGTTGGTGCAACTTTTAATTGAATGACACACATTATTATCTACTTTTGGTATTTTAGCTGCAAGGCTTGATCCAATATTTACAAAATATTGATTAAATGTATTTACAATATCATTCTCATCATGTATTTCTTTGTCATCTTTCACAAAATATTTTGCAATGTTCGTTTTCGCTTTGATTTTTTAGAACATCATTTATAACTCGCCATGTTGTTTTAGTGTCACCATTACTCTTGTTTACCATACCATACCATACCATTTTATTTATAAAGCACTTTAAACAGGAACAAGTCCACCAAAGTGCTGGACAAACAAACACGCAACAGGCAACACATACAATGAAGTACAACACGAAAAACATAAAAACATTGCAGATCATAAATCAAACGATCCAGTACACATCAGCTGGCATTGAAAGCGATGGAGTAGTAGTGAGTTTTTAACCGGGATTTGAAAACCGAGAGGGAGGGGGCCTGTTTGATGAGCAGCGGTAACTCGTTCCAGAGTCTTGGGCCTGCTACAGAGAACGCTCTGTCACCCCTGCGCTTAAGGCGAGTTTCTGGAACTATTAAGAGTACCTGATCCTCTGACCTCAAAGCACGTGGAGGGACATATGGGTGTATCAGATCCGAGAGATAGGCGGGGGCGAGACTGTTCAGCGATTTGTAGACATACATGAGAATTTTGAATTGGATTCGAAGATGAACCGGTAGCCAGTGAAGGGAGGCCAAGACTGGTGTAATGTGCTCTCTTTTGCGTGTGCTGGTTAAAAATCGGGCAGCTGCGTTCTGAACCAGTTGTAATCGTGCAATGGTGGCTTGACTGACGCCAAACAGAAGTGAATTGCAGTAATCAAGCCTAGATGTAATGAATGCGTGAATCACTGTCTCCAGGTGCTTTTTGGATAATATGGGCTTCAGCTTAGACAGACGCCTCAGCTGGAAAAAACAGGATTTGACAATCATGTTTACATGACTGTTGAGTTTCATGGAAGGATCCATTATCACTCCCAGATTTTTGACTTTTTGTTTTTCTGACAGGGGTAGAGCAGACAGGTCAATGCAGTGGTTTGAGGTTGTGTCATTGGGAAGGAACAATATGGCTTCAGACTTCTTATCATTGAAGCTTAAGAAATTTAAAGCCATCCAGTCCCTGATGTCAGCCAGGCAGTCGAGCAGAGGTTGAATAGAGCCTGTACCATTTTGTCTTAGGGGGAAGTAGATTTGACAGTCATCAGCGTAGAAGTGGAAAGGTATATTGTGTTTCCGGAAGATAGCACCGAGTGGCAGCAGGTATAAGGAGAACAAGAGAGGACCCAGGATGGACCCCTGCGGAACCCCCCATTTAAGAGCCGCCACTGCAGAAGTAAAATCGTTGATGGACACACAAAAAGACCTGTCAGAGAGGTAGGATCTGAACCAGTTTAGGGCTGATCCTGAGATGCCCACCCACTGCTCCAACCTAGCAATGAGGATCTCATGGTCAATGGTGTCGAAAGCGGATGTGAGGTCCAATAGGACAAGCAGCACAGAGTCACCAGTATCTGTGGATAGAAAGATGTCGTTAAAAACCTTCAGTAGGGCAGTCTCAGTGCTGTGGAGGGATTTGAAGCCAGACTGGAATAGCTCGGGGATAGCGTGATCCTCCAGGAAGCACTTTAGTTGGGACTCAACTATTTTCTCTAGAAGTTTAGAAACAAATGGGAGTCTGGAGACAGGCCTGAAGTTGGATAATAATAAATCACTATAGTATTCTTTCTTGCATTTTCTTATAATCATTACCAATTTATTTTTATATTTTTTATATTTTTCTTCAGCTTGTTGTGTTCTCGTTTTTAAGAAACATGAATACAAGTATTTTTTTTTTTACAAGCATTTCTCAACCCTTTAGTCATCCAAGGTTGGTCGACAATATTTCTTTTTCTACGATTTCTTTGCACACAATTCTTTTCATACAGAGCTTCTAAAATGTTCATAAATTCATCATATGATCTGTTAACATCATCAATATACACGTCCTTCCAGTTTTGCTTCTGTAAATCATCTTTTAATTGATCCATAGCTTTTTTTGATGTGTTTATTATTTTTTTCTTAATTGTAACTTCTTTTGTAATGTTTTGATCATTTCTGTAGATAGTGAAAACTGGTAAATGATCACTTAAATCAGTTGTTAAGATACCACCTGTCACATCCCCATTTGTTATATTTGTGAAAATGTTGTCAATTATCGTAGCACTATGAGTTGTAATTCTTGTTGGTTTTGATATTAACGGATAAAGATTTAAACTATACATTGAATTTAGAAATGTGCTGATGTTATTTGAATCTGTTTTATTTCCCAGGTCAATATTAAAGTCTCCACACAAGAAAACTTTTTTATTTAAACTCTTTTCCAATAGTTGTATGATTTTATCGGTGAATATTTCTATATTTGATCCTGGTGATCGATATACACAACTTATGGATATGTTTTTAGCATTTTCGTTTAATATTTCTATTGTTATTATTTCCATAAGATTGTCAACAATTATTGACATTTCATTAATTATTCTACATTTTATTTCATTTTTGACAAATAGAGCTACTCCACCACCTTTTTTATTGTTTCTGTTTAAATGATATAATTCATATCCTTCGATGTGAACATTATTTTTGTTTTCATCATTAAGCCATGTCTCTGACAGTGCTATTAATGTAAAAGTTCTGTTTAACTGTTTTAAATAATCTGTTATTTTGGATATATTTGCATTTATACTTCTACTATTGATGTGAATAATAGAGAGATCTCCATTTGTTATATTGATGTCATTAAACTGTTCTTCATTATAATATTCACAGTCTTTTATAGCAGGATAAAAATTTGCATCAACCACATCTTCAACATTGTATATTTTAAACTCTGAGTCTTCGTTTGTTGTTGTCATGTTTTAATGTATTTGTTTGTTTGTTCATTTTTGTCAATTTTTGTGTATGAACATGTGATAGTGATTGGTGATTTGTCATTTTTGAGCTCATCTAAATGTGTCTAAGTCTTTCAGATCTTTTATTATTTTAGCTTGAGAACTTTCCTGTACTTTGATCCATATGTTTCCATTTCTTGTCCAAGTTTCTGCAATTTTTTTTGTTCTTTCTCAACAACCTTGTTTCACGTGCAATGTTTGCGTTATTTTTATTTAGGTGTTCATTCATGTAGACATTAGTGTTTATGAGTTTCTTTGACTGCATCATTACCCTGTTTCTTTGTTTCCTTCCAATGAATCTGACAACTACTGATGGTTTAAGTTTGTCAGCTCTATTGGGCAGTGTGTAACAGATGGAAATGTCATCATGTTTAATGTTAATGTTTTTGCCACTTAAGAAAGTGACTACCTGATACTCCAGAGACTGCAGTTGTTCTGGTGGTCCTTCTTCAGTCGTGTTAAAGCCTGCAGTTACTTCTGCCCATGTCCGGCGTTTAACCTCGAGTCCAGAAATGACCAGATTCTCGCCTCTTATGTATTGTTCCATGTCATCACACCTTTGTTCCATTTGAGCTTATCATTCATCTCTGATGATCCCCTGAGCTTTCATTTGCTTCATTTCTTCTACCAGTTGGGTAATGTTTTTTTGCTCAGCTCTCAAACTTGCAAGTTCATCAGTGAGAAAGGTTATTGCATTTCTCAATTCCTCCATTAACTCCAAATTTTTATCCACGAGTTTCGTCTCACCCACTCCCGTCTCGTCGACTCCTGTCTCACTGACTTTCTCCTCCCACAACTCATCTCACCTGCTTCTTCTGGCCTGGATACAGAAATTCACTGTTCCACAGCAACTCGCTCGCTGCTCTGCTCACGTCCACAGCAACTCGCTCGCTACTCTGCTCCCGTCCACAGCAACTCGCTCGCTGCTCTGCTCCCGTCCACAGCAACTGGCTTGCTGCTCTGCTCACGTCCACAGCAACTCGCTCGCCGCTCTGCTCCCATCCATAGCAACTTGCTCGCCGCTCTGCTCACGTCCACAGCAACTCACTCGCTGCTTTGCTCACATCCACAGCAACTCGCTCGCCGCTCTACTCACGTCCACCAGCAACTCGCTCGTTGCTCTGCTCACATCCACAGCAACTCACTCGTTGCCCTGTTCACGTCCAACAGCAACCAGCTTAGCGCAGGTCCTGTCCACCAGCAACCAGTTTATCTCAGCTCTCATCCATCTGGGGCCTGGATGCAATTTATTGTTCCACAGTAGCACTCCAATGCCTCTCTGGCCTCACCAGTTCACAGACTACAGATCAAACAACAGACCTCAGATCATCAGCCCGTAACAACAATCCCCAATTTCGTGGTGTTTGCCCGCATTAGCTTTTATCAGTAGCACATGGTTAGCGTTAGCTTGTAGCCTGTAGCCTCCACTCACAGCTTTGTTGTATTCTTTCGCTGCAACAAAACACCTCTAACGTGCCGTCCCGTGTTTCTTTGTAACAACCAGCTATTTACGTGGCCCCCTGGTGGGTGTTCCTCTGCCTGCGGGCGTGCTTGGGACCCTCACTATCTGGGGCTGGGCGCTTGGGCGTTGGTCGGCTCGGCCTGGTGGCTGCCTGGTGGGGCTCGGGTCCTCTGGTCCTGTCGGGTCTGGGCCTGAGGGGTGGGCGTCCCCGGTGCCCGAGCATCGGTGACCGGCCCTGGGGCTACGTCGGTGCAGCGGGCTCTGGCGGGGGCCTGTGTATTTGTCGCTGTTGACCCCGGGGGGTCATTGTGTGTGGTCCCTGGTGGGGTTCGTCCGGTTCTTCCCCTTGGTCGGATCTGGGGAGTGGACGAGTGGCTCGTCCTGTTCGGGTGGTCCTGGGGACTCTGGGCTCGGGGTCCTTCCTGGGGTCTTGGGCTTTGATCGCCCTTTCGTCTGTCTCGGGCTTTGGGGGGACAGATCTCTGATGCTTCACAATCGCTACTAAATGTTCTATTGGAGGAACCTTATTCACTTATGCATGCTCACAACCACACACAAATGGATGTAGGGATGTATATGTAGATATATGTAGATGGGTATATAAATGAATATAAATATATATGTATATATACTGTCTATATATTTGTAGGTATGGGTATGTTTATATATAGAAATCTAATGCAAGGTCATGAATATTATCAGTCTGTATGTTTCGTTGCTGTGTTCTGTCATGTGCTTTGCAGGATAGTGGACGGAGGTTTGGTGTGTTCGCCTTGTGCTCTTTTTGTGGATAATTGTTGTTTTGTTGTCTCACTTTCTCTTTTCTTTCTTTCTCTATTAAAAAAATAAATAAAAAAAATAAAACAAATAAAAATAAAAATAAAAATAATAATAATAATAATAATAAATATATATATAATAATAATAAAAAATAAAAAAATACATATTGGAGTGAGAGGATGGCTATAAGGTGTGAAGGGAGGCCATCTATAAATGGAAAAAAAAAAAATTTGGTTAGAGAACTGTACACCCAATCCACCAAACAGATGATCCAAAAGAACAAGTAGAGGATTCAGTCTTAAGCATTCACTGAAAATATGATACAATGTTTCGTCTTGGGAACAATAAGGACATGAAACACTAATGTCAGGATTAAGGTGTGCCAGATACCTGTAGCTATGGCCCCATGCACAATCCTCCACTGGAGGTCGCCCATCCGTTTCTCAATGGGGGACTTGTACAGGGACCGCCAACAGCCTCTCGGGGTAGAGCCAATGTCAAGAAACCCAGTCCACTTCGACACCACCACTTCTGCCAACGAGCGTAAGTTCAGGACCTTCACACAAATAGTGTACATGAATTTCTTCCCCAAGCCTTGAAAATATCCTAGTGGTGAGTCTTGGAGAGAGAGCAACTTTTCTGTCTCATCGTGCTACTGATCCACCGCAGGAGAGACAATTAGGGAAGGAAACTCATACTCACACTCATCATCCCATTGGTCAGACAGAGAACTATGAACAGCAAACGCCTTCATAGAATCTGGCAGAGAAGCACATGTTTCTTCTTTCAGGCTTTGCAGAAGTCTTTGAGATCACACCTCTAGTTGCTCCATGAGACAGGACACAGCCAGCTTCATTAGATGACCCAACTTCACATAGCCCGCTTCTCTCATCTTAGATCTCAGCGTAACAGGCGAGAGCAGCTGTGTCGAGAAGAAACTGTTTTCAAACAGCGGTTCTTCAAAAAACCACATCCCAGGTTTCACATCATTTCGTCTCTCAAAGGTGAGTATCGGCCAAGCATTTTAAACTGATTGGTAAAAACGTGTGAGACCTGTTAAGTCCAAAGATCCTTGGCGTAGCAGGAAAAGTGTCACGGTCTGGTGCGGTGTTGGTGAACCCGGAGATGCAGACAGGCAGAACACTCGGAGGCACAAGTTGAAAATTAATAAATTTAATATGTTGTGAACACAAACTCATAAACAACTAAGACAGGGCAGTACTCACGACTCTTAGAATTAGGTTGTGGCACAAGCATGGACACGACACACCAGGTAGATCGACGAATGACCCGACACTCAAACCCACACCCACACAAACTAATATATGCACCGTCATTACCCAAAACCCAAAACACCTGAGGATGCAGCAGTCCAGTAATTACCCAAAACCCAAAACACCTGAGAAATGGCCCACCATCCTGACAGTACTGACAAAAATATGTTGATCATAGCCAAGACGGCCTGCTTTCCTTAACAGAAGACGTGCAGTATCCAGCCACGGTAGTCCAACACCATATAGTAGTTTCTGCAATGTTTGAAGCCGGAAAGCTGTGATCCATAAGTTTATGTCTATGAGTCCTTGACCCCCCTCCTGTACTGGCAGGTACAAGGCTGCTTTCACCCAATTTCGTCCAGACCAGAAGAAATCCACTAGAGTCCTTTGGATATGTCTTATAAGACAAGATGGTGATGTGAGTACAGTCAGTTTATGCCAGAGGGCAGAAGCAACCAAGTTATTTGCAACCAGAACCCTACCCCTGTAAGAAAGCTGAGGCAGCAGCCACTTCCATCTAGATAATCTGGCACACACTCTCTCTGTGACACCTTCCCAATTTTTCTCCACAAAGGTATCTGTCCCCCAAAAAACACCCAAGAATTTTAAACCTTGGTCAACCCATCGGATATTGCCCGGTAATATTGGCAAATTGTTATTTGTCCATGGGCCAACTTTTAACGCAGAACTTTTTTCCCAGTTCACTTTAGCGGATGACACTTTTTCATAAAGGTCCAAACCGTGTATCAGACTTATAACATCATTCTGGTTCTTAATGAAAATGTTTATATCATCAGCATAAGCTGAAACTACTAAACATGTATGAGAAGACAAACCTGGAAAAATAATACCAGTAAGAGTGGAACGGACCTTGTGCAAAAGTGGTTCAACAGCAATAAAATACAACTGTCCAGAAATAGGGCACCCTTGTCGAATGCCTCTCTGCACCATGACAGGACAACTTTGGCCTCCCCTACTTTAACAACACAAAACACTTCATTATATAATAAACCCAATAAAGAAATAAAAACTTCACCAAACTCAAAAGCTCTTATCGCAGAAAAAAGAAAACAATGATCAACCCTATCAAAGGCCTTCTCCTGATGTAAAGAAATAATGCCCACATCAATTTCATAAAGTTTACAAATGTCAAGCATGTCTCTAAAAAGAAAAAGATTGTCCATGATATAACTGTCAGGTACACAATATGATTAATCTCTGTGTGTGACAACTTCAAGAACATTCTTCAGCCTATTGGAGAGAACTTTAGAAAATAACTTATAGTCCGCACAGAGAAGGGAGACAGGTCTCCAGTTCCTTAACAAGGTCAAGTCCCCTTTTTGGGGGATTAGGGAAAGAACAGCTCGTCGGCAGGATGTTGGCAATATACCTGCTAATGTGCACTCCTGAAGCACCTCCCACAAGTCTTCTACAACAGAGTCCAAAAATGTTTATAAAAGTCTACAGGTATACCATCCAGACCTGGAGCCTTGCCAGGAGCCATTTGTCCAACAGCAATGGTAAGTTCTTCCATTGAAACTCCCACATCCAAAATTTCCTGATCTGTGTTATCAAGCTGAGGAAGACCATCCAGCAGGGCATCCATACAGCTCCTGTTACAGTTCTGCTTCTTAAATAGGTCACTGTCAAATTCCACAGCAATGTCCTTCATGGCACTAGGATCAGTGGTCATAGTCCCATCTGGAAACCGAAGACAAAACATCTGTTTTGTCTGACTGACGTTCCTCTCTAAATTAAAAAAAGAAAGATGTAGGGGCATCCATATCCTTAACCATAGCAAACATTGACCAAACTAACGTCCCTTTGGCCCTTTCGTGTAAAAAACCTCTTAGCTGATCTTTCTTTTTTTTAAGTTGATCATTATGAATAACATCAGTGAATATATTGTTTTCTAACTGTTTAGTTTCATTTTCTAGATTCTGAATCACATTTTTAATTTTTACCGTAGAATGACTCGTGTATTGTTGACAAAAAACTCTTATCTGAGCCTTTCCTACCACCCACCATTCACTTAAGGATGTAAATTCTGATTTTCTAGATGTCCATAACTGCCAAAAATTATTAAACCTTTGGCAAAAAAAAAGTATCTTGAAGTAATTTGGTATTGGAATGCCAATAAGATCTGCATCTAGTGGTGTTTGCTAAAAGAAAATCAAAGCAAACTAAATGATGATCAGAAAAACAAACTGGACAAATTAAACAACCGGACAGTCTATTTCTATGATTGTCAGAAATATAAAATCTGTCCAACCGAGCTCCACTCACTGTCCCATCCTTCAGTTTAACCCATGTATACTGTTTACTTTGAGGATGTTTAATCCTCCATGCATAAACTAAATTAAACTCTGATATCACCTGACCCAATTTAGAGGATGATGGAAGATGAGGTTCTTCTCCCATTCTATCAATTGTAAAACTGATTGTGCCGTTCCAGTCACCTCCCATCACAACACATTCATTTTGATTAGACTGTTGCAAGGCATTGTGTATTTTTTCAAAAGTCTCCATCCTGTTACCTCCTTGATTAGGTGCATAAACATTAATAAACCGAAAAAAGAAACTTGTCATGTTTACCCTAGCCTCTAGGACCCTGCCTGGAACTAGCTTAGTACAAGAAATGATATTAACATCCAGATGTGGTGAAAATAAAATTGCTACACCAGCAGATGACCTGGTCCCATGGGACAAAAAATATTTCCCTTTCCAACTCATGCCCCATTCTACCTCGTTTTCATGATCTAGGTGTGTCTCTTTTAAGAATACTACATCAAGCTTCTTCTGACTGATCATCTCTAAACTAACCATCCTTTTCTGTGGATCCCTCCCCCCGTTGATGTTTAATGACCCCGCCCTGATACTATGCATAAGGGTGAAAAGAAGGGAGAAGACAGGCAAAAACAGTAAAAAGAAGATCACCCAGTGTTCAAACATTGTCTCATTTCTGATCTTTTATCCGTTTTGTCCTTTTCGCTTTATTTGCTAATATCTGTTTCCGGACGTTTGTCATGTGCTTTTTTAAATGGAAATGTTTCTTTTCATCAAGCAGATCACAATCCATTGTTTTCTGCACCATTCGTGCACTCTTGACAAACTTTTCCGCATCGGGAAAAAAAATCAAGAATTTTAACTTGTGTGTCGTAAGTTTCATCAAGAAAACTATTGATTTCCTCCAAAGTGTACAAATCACCACTGGACGTTTGAGAATCTGCGATAGAAATATTGTCTGAGTCACTGTCATCCTCCATGTCGTCTGCGTCTGCAGACCCAGCCGCGTGCTGGGCCACCGCACCCCCACCTGTGGGCGGGGCCACTACGCCCCCACCCGCGGGCAGCTCCGTTGCCTCCACAACGACACAGCTACAATCAGTTTTCTGATCTGACTCTGAAACAAGACAACCAGAGTCTGATGAATCTTGAGGAACATTAATTACGTTTGTTTCCGTGTCATTCTTTTCATGTTGTTTATTTTGATCGCTGCTTCCTTCCCCGACATCTGACACAGCTGATGGGGGGACCACCCCCTCCTCCTCCTATGTTGAGGAGTAAAGGAGGCCATCTTTGTGAAAAGAAACCGCCCATCATTAAACAGGGGTGGAGGCCTCCGGGTTCAACTGTCCCCCTCCTACAATGCTGTTATTGTTACTGTTAGCACTTTGAGATTTTTATTAATGAAAAGTGCATTATAAATGGAATTCATTATTATTATTATTATTATTATTATTGCTAGTATCACTCAGCCCTCTGTGAATAGCAAACAACCATCAGGGTGCTAACGATCCATCGTTAGGCTGATGGTCCTCCTTGATCATGTGAGCATCTGGTTTCGGCTGTAATCAGCCAACTGGTTGTGTAACACTGTGAGAGGGTGCTATTTATAAGACTGAGCTGAACACAGCACCTCAGACTGAGGAAGTCTTTCGGACGAAAGACAAAACGTTTCTACAATTTTTTTTGCTTTGTTTTGTTTTTTGAATGTCCAGAGGACCAGACTTAGCTTTTTTGGATTTTGATGTTGGTGTTCATCTGTGTGAACAAGTTGCATTCTAGATGCTTTGAAAAACGAATGTGATCAAAGTTTTTGTAAAGTGTGATGTTTATCTTGTTTCAAAAGGAGTACAGGAAACCTCTTCTGTGTATTAAAAACATAAGTCTTTTGTTCCTTTTTTCACTATAGTTGATTTATCCGATAAAAACAGAAACAAGGCACTGAAACAATGATAACTTTGGATAACAAGTGTTCTTAAAAAGGTTTTACTTTTTAGAATTATACTTCAAGCTTTCAATGACAGGATTAACATGGCCCTCAGTGCTGCAGCTCCAGCTAGAAAAGGATCAACTGGGGGGAAAAGCAAAAGCTTACACTAAAAGGATTATGGATTATAAATTAAACGTCTTCTTTCTGTGAGTTTGAATAAACTCTCACAGTATTTGTCTGAAGGTGAGCTGTGGGATCTAGCACTGAGGTCAACTTCTTCAGTATTTTTTTTTAACTTTATTACAGTATTTAGGTGTTGATCTGAATGAAATCCTTTTTGGTTGGAGTTCAACATAGATTTTTTTTTTTTCTGAAGGACTCTCGTTGCTGTTGTTATTATTTTCATCTCTAAAGCCAAGTAACCCTGAAGCTGCCAGTTCCAGACCATATATATATATTCAAGATTCAAGAGCTTTTATTAACATTGCACCAGTTTTCACCAATACAGCGTGATTATGTATCCACAGTCATCCTGAAGATGGAGTGAGTGTGTAAAGCTGCTGCTTATTCAGAACACATGACATGTTCTTCAGCGCGGCCTCTCTCATCCGTGTCGGGATGAAGGTCAAAGGTGTGAAAAAAGGAAAGTACCATGAGGGTCACAGCGTTGGTATTAAAAAAAATGTATCACATTTTGTCTGCCAAGACACCGCATGACACAGTAAAAACTATACCAATAAGCACATTTAAGACAGTTACATGTTGCATGTTGAGACTGAGGCAGGGAGGTTTCTGTCCATGAGACATTCCAGATAGCGACAGTCTGACCAGCCGGCCTCCGATAACGCTCATAGAAAAGTTCTCCGGGGGGGGGTAGCAGACAAGACAAGAGAGCAGCTGTTTTGTCCACAGTAAAGCACATCTCAGGAGAAATTAGATATCCAGCCTTTTTCAAGGCTGTTTCCAAGGGAGTCAGATAAGAATTGACAAATATTTTCACTTCAGGCTCACATTGTAATTTCTGCAGCCTTCAGTCTGTAAGGGCGACT
>JBBPBX010003643.1:65143-81274 GCA_038048925.1 Garcialebias charrua
TACATATATATACATATATATATATACATATATATATATATATACATACATACATACAGGTAGTCCCCGACTTACGAGCGCTCTGACTTACGAGGTCCCGGACTTACGAGCATGCATCTCATTAAAAAAAATATATATTTTATTTTTTTATTTTTTTTTTACTTTTTTTTTTTTTTATAAATGAATACATGTACAGTACTGGACAGTCACCAAGCACTTAGCCTATCCTAACACAGTTTTTAAAGATGAAGGAATAAGTTGAATTGTCTGCCTTTCACATAAAGGGAGCAAGCTCCCTATGGAGCCTGCAGGGAGGAGGGAGACAATTCAACTGATTCCTTCATCTTTAAAAACTGTGTTAGGATAGGCTAAGTGCTTGGTGACTGTACAGTACTGTACATTTATCTATTTATAAATAAAAAACAATAAAAAATAAAAATACTGTATATACTGTATATTTTTAATAAATAGATAAATGTACACTGTACAGTCATAGGCGTAGATCCTGGGGGGGTCGGGGGGGTCCGGACCCCCCCAATCTTGGGGAAATATAGATCTGTCCCCCCCAATAATTCAATAAAGGAAATCGTGTCTTTAAACAATATAAATATAAAAAGGCAAAAAAAGAGAGAAATCCGCCATTATTCTAAAAAAAAAGAAGGAAATTTTGCCCACCCCCCCTTCTCTGTTGGCAAATGGTTTAGTCCAATGTTTACAAGGAACAACAACAGCAGCGGAGGTCACAGGCTCGCGGAGCCGCTGGTGGGGAGTGAGCTGCTGCACAAAGTACTAACTTCCAGTAAGTAGCTACTTAAAACATAGGTGACAGTGACTGGGAGGAAAAGGTCTTTCACAGTGTTGAAAGACAAGTGTGTCTGTGCATCATTAGTGGCAGAAAAACACTTTGGAGCGTCACTTCATCAGCTAACACACTAGCTTCAATGCTAACTAGCTCCCTGGTGGCTGCAACAGACAGTAGAATGTCAGCGCAGCTTTGAGCAGGATGGATTCACATTCATCATATTTTCAGGTGTGGAGCTCTTGAAAGAAGTAATGATAAAATATGTGAAAGATAATTAATTAAAAAAGAGTAGAGAAGATGTGATGATTAGTTAAAATGATTTCATATGTGTAGCACTTTGTTGCAGCTGTGGTTGTTTTAAGGGCTTTAAATTATTATTATAAAAAATGTTGAGGATCAATACTTATGTCACATGGTTAATTAAAAAATGTCACTGTTTATTATATTACATTATTGATATTTTGTATCTGCAACTGGAACATTTTATTCTTAATAGGTTCTTAAAAAATGCTACAGATTTGTTAAGGCATATTTTGAATGAATGTTACAAACGTGTTCATTTCTACAAAACAGTTAATAAAATATTTATAAAATACAACGAATTTCAAATGTTACAAACTGAGTTTAACATAAAAGAAATAGTGTTTATGTTTAAATATCAGTTAATAAGTAATCCATTATGCCCCCTTGTTTAGGACTGGAACCAATCTCAGCTGCTTTTGGGTGAAGGCAGGGACACCCAGGACAGGTCTCCAGTCCATCACAGAGACAGACAAAGAGACAAACAACCATCCACACTCCCAGTCAAAGCTAAGAACAATTTACATTTGCACAGAAGAACCAAAACATTATTCAAACTGAGGACTCAAGTTCTTGATTGAGAGTTCTAATCACTACTGGTAATTATCAATAATAATTGATCATATTTACCAAGCTAAAGCATTGTGTGGAGTCTTTAATAATACAGACCAGATCAGATGTGATCAGGCAGTCATATATTCACATGTATGTAAATGTATTATTATTAATACTATGATTAAAGTTGAACCATGCAAATTTGTTTGGAACGAACAAGTGGACCTTTGTGCCTCTTGGTCCCACTGAAGTAGCTCTCAGTCTCAAAAAGTTTGGTGACCCCTGCATTAAAGTATTTCTTCTCCTTGAAAACTGTTTTCTTTTTAAGCATTAAGATTTTGGGAAGATGTTGTACCAGATTATCAGTGACACTGACCACAGCAATCTATGAATACAAGCCAAACTGAAATTTAAACAATATTTAGAGGGGACCTATTTTGCAAAATTCTCATTTTGCCACTTGTCATTATTTGTCGTCTATTGTACTGCAGATTGAACACATTACATTTTTTAACAAGAGTAATGAGTATCACTGTTGTACTGATTAATACCATACCATACCATTTTATTTATAAAGCACTTTAAACAGGAACAAGTCCACATCAAAGTGCTGGACAAACAAACACGAAACAGGCAACCGCAACAGGCAACACAGACAATGAAGTACAACACGAAAAACATAAAAACATTGCAGATCATAAATCAAACGATCCAATACAAATCAGCTGGCATTGAAAGCGATGGAGTAGTAGTGAGTTTTTAACCGGGATTTGAAAACCGAGAGGGAGGGGGCCTGTTTGATGAGCAGCGGTAACTCGTTCCAGAGTCTTGGGCCTGCTACAGAGAACGCCCTGTCACCCCTGCGCTTAAGGCGAGTTTCTGGAACTATTAAGAGTACCTGATCCTCTGACCTCAAAGCACGTGGAGGGACATATGGGTGTATCAGATCTGAGAGATAGGCGGGGGCGAGACTGTTCAGCGATTTGTAGACATACATGAGTATTAAGACTACTAAATAAAATACATGCCATTTAAATCAATATTATTGTTGATTATTCTGCATAGTATATGCATGCAGTTTGGATAAACTTCCCTCTGTACATTTTGCATTACATTTCACTGTAACTTTGCCGACCCCCCCAAAATTGCTCTTAAAAAATTTCCCTGTTTATGGTCCCCCCCAATAATGAGATGAAATCTACGCCCTTGTGTACAGTCACCAAGCACTTAGCCTATCCTAACACAGTTTTTAAAGATGAAGGAATCAGTTGAATTGTCTCCCTCCTCCCTGCAGGCTCCATAGGGAGCTTGCTCCCTTTATGTGAAAGGGAGACAATTCAACTTATTCCTTCATCTTTAAAAACTGTGTTAGGATAGGCTAAGTGCTTGGTGACTGTCCAGTACTGTACATGTATTCATTTATAAAAAAAAAAAAAAAGTAAAAAAAATATAATAAATTTTTTTTTTTTTTACTATGTGTTCCTACTTACGAATTTTTGACATACGAGCGCCCCCTAGTGACGGAACTCGCTCGTAAGTTGGGGACTACCTGTATAAAATTTCTATAATTATATAATAGAAGTTTGGGCAGAAGGATCCGTCTTGGGCGAGGCAAACAGGATCCATGTTGGGGACAGAGCAGGAAGAAAAAGTTGAATTACTTCAGGAATGAGGTGATCAGACAATCACACTTTAAGGAGTGAAGCATACACAAATAAATAAATAAAAGCACAGCACAAAATTTATTTATAAAATATAAATCATTTAATCCTTGTGTTGTCCTGCGGGTCAAAAGTGACCCGCTACCATGTTTAGCTATAGAAAAAATACCTTAAACTATATTTTTCCAACTTGAAATTTTATGACTTTTCCTAAAGTGACCCCATCATTACAAAAAGTGATACTTTGTTTTTGTCTAGGTTTCCATGTGGGCTGTACACCACTAGGGTCCAAAGATCGTCCTATGGGTCATTTTTGACCCGTGAATTATAAAGGCATTTAAACACCAGAAAAAAGTTCAAAGGCCACACACAAACTCTCTCTAACACACACACACACACACACACACACACACACACACACACACACACACACACACACACACACACACACACACACACACACACACACACACACACAGGTTTGTCAATGTGGTTTAGCCGGACTTTTTCGCCAAACCCGCCCGAAGGTGTAATACGGGGTCTACCCCTTCCCGAGGTCCTAGCGACCTGGGACCAAGCTCAGAGCACTCTAAAAATTTTGAAAAAAATTTGGGTCACTTTAGCTTTCCGATAGGAGCTTCACAGCACGTTTTACCACCCAGACTCCAGTGTGGTTTACAAGGACGTCAAAAAATGTGGTTTATGAGGACAAACATGCATTATGGGGTCTTTAAAGGGACATTTAAACTCCGCCTACTTAACATAAAATTAACATAAAACACACAAATGTGACAGGAGGACAAACATGCATTATGGGGTCTTTAAAGGGACATTTAAACTCCGCCTACTTAACATAAAATTAACATAAAACACACAAATGTGACAGGACACTGCATTAGGAGAACAGTTTTTTGAACTGATTTTATTAAACAAATTAGGCACATACTTTATTTATATTCACTAACAAATCTTCAAATGTTTAAAATAAAATAAAACTTAAATGTTTCAAATAAAATAAAATAAAAACTTAAATTCTGTTGACATATTTACATTATTATAAAACATATTAACATTATATACATATTTCTAAAACAAAATTTTACTTTTTCTGCAGGGTTAATCACAACCTAATGTAAAGTACAGGGGATCCCCGACTTACGAGCGACGAAAGAGTTCCTCAGTCTGAGATGACATATTTACATTTTATAAAACATTAACATTACAAACTTGTACATATTTCTAAAACAAAATTTTACTTTTTCTGCAGGGTTAATCACAACCCAATGTAAAGTACAGGTGATCCCTGACTTATGAGCGATGAAAGACTTCTGAGATGACATATTTACATATTATAAAACATTAACATTACAAACTTGTACATATTTCTAAAACAAAATTGTACTTTTTTTACAGGGTTCACCACAACCCACTGTAAAGTACAGGTGATCCCCGACTTACGAGCGACGAAAGAGTTCCTCAGTCTGAGATGACATATTTACATATTATAAAACATTAACATTACAAACTTGTACATATTTCTAAAACAAAATTGTACTTTTTTTACACGGTTCACCACAACCCACTGTAAAGTACAGGTGATCCCCGACTTACGAGCGATGAAAGAGTTCCTCAGTCTGAGATGACATATTTACATATTATAAAACATTAACATTATAAACTTGTACATATTTCTAAAACAAAATTGTACTTTTTTTACACGGTTCACCACAACCCACTGTAAAGTACAGGTTATCCCTAACTTACGAGTGACGAAAGACATCCTCAGTCTGAGATGCTGTATTCAGCTCAGTCTTATAAAGACTTCCTTAGTCTGAGATGTTGTATTCAGCTGAGTCTTATAAATAAAGACTTCCTGATGACAGCCAAAACCAGCTGCTCACATGATCAAGGAGGACCATCAGCCTAAACATTGCCCATTTTCTACATCCATCCATTATCTTTACCCGTTTCTTCCATTTTGGGTCACGGGGGTCGCCGGTGCCCATATCCAGCAATCATAGGGCAAGGGGCGGGGTGCACCTTTCACGGTTCGCAAGTTTATCACAGGGCATCACATTTGTTACATGAAAACATAAAACACTAGAAAGCTTGTTGAACAAGACACATACTAAAATTAAAATACCCTGATGAATGCTCAATAATTCTAGTAGAATAATCAAAAAAGCTAAGTCTGGTCCTCAGGACATTCAAAAAAACAACACAAAGAAAAGCAAAAAAAAAAAACTGGAAATGTTTAGTCTTTTGTCCAAGTCTGGAGATAATGTATTCAACTCAGTATTATAAATAAAGATTTCCTCAGTGTGAGGTGCTGCATTCAGCTTAGTCTCATAAATAGCACCCTCTCACAGTGGATCAACCAGTTTGCAGGTCCTCCTTGATCATGAGAGCAGCTGGTTTTGGCTGTCATCAGCAAATTGGTTGATCCACTGTGAGAGGGTGCTATTTATAAGACTGAGCTGAATGCAACATCTCAGATTGAGGAAACCTTTCGGACAAATGACTTCCACAGTCTTGGATGCTGTACTCAGCTCAGTCTTATAAATAAATACTTCCTCAGTCTGAGGTACTGCATTCAGCTCAGTCTTATAAATAGCACCCTCTCACAGTGGATCAACGAGTTTGCTGAACAGCCAAAACCAGCTGCTCTCATGATCAAGGAGGACCTGCAAACTGGTTGATCCACTGTGAGAGGGTGTTATTTATAAGACTGAGCTGAATGCAGCACCTCAGACTGAAGACGTGTTTCGGACGAATGACTTCCTCAGTCTTACATGCTATGTTCAGCTCAGTCTTATAAAAGAAGACTTCCTCGACAAAGTTTTTTTTACAGTTTTTACATCAAAGTACAATTCAAACAAAAACACTTTCATCGATTCATTGCAAACCTGTTGCTTCCTCTCACATTCCTCCTTGGTGATCAGTTCACCTCGATATTCCAAAAGAAAGTCATATTTTGCAAAGGATTTATTTGCTAAGATTCCTCAACCTAGTTATATAAATAGGAAAAATTGTATTTTTTGTTAACACTAATAAAGCTCCACATACCTTTTAAGTTCACTGATAAATTTGATGACAAGGCCCTAAATAAAGACTTCCTCAGTCTGAGGTGCTGCATTCAGCTCAGTCTCATAAATAGCAAACTCCACTTGAGATTTCATGATAGAATGCAGACTGCTTTGCCTTATGTTTTAAATGTGTTTTCTCCAATATTCCTTGTGTCAGGAGAAAAGCAACATTTTGAAGTGCTGGGAAAAACAGGGAAACTTGTGTCTGACATATTAGGATCAGATATTGCTGCTTTTTCCAGAATCTGTCCAACTTTGGACTGGCTACATTGAAGGGGGACACAGAGACATCTGGACAAGTCTCAGTCTATCACAGGGACACATTTACAAGTCTCCAGTCCATCACAGGGACACATTTACAAGTCACCAGTCCATCACAGGGACACGTGGACAAGTCTCCAGTCCATCATAGGGACACCTGGACAGGTCTCCAGTCCATCACAGGAACACATTTTTAAGTAATATAATAATAATAATAATAATAATAATAATAATAATAATAATAATAATAATAATAATAATAATAATAATAACTGACAAGTTATAATAATAACAAGTCTCCAGTCCATCACAGGGACACCTGGACAGGTCTCTTCTCTTAGAATTGAGAAAGCCTTTTGGATGAAGGGCGAAACGTCTTCTGCTACAAATAAAAGTCCAGTTGTTTTTTTATTGAACACATTTTTTTGATTGTAACAAAGACCTCGGTACATACCAGGCAACTAGGTTATTAGTCATTTCATTATAAAGCCAGGTTGCATAGGTACCAGGTACATACCAATTGAGTACAAGATAACATGTCATTTTATAGAATAGTCTGGTACAAAATATACATACTGGTTAAATAACCAGTATGCTACCAGTATCTGGGGTATGTACCTTTCTGTATTATGTATTAATATTGTATAAATCTGTGTTACACTTTTAAATACTTTATTTAAAAAAAAAGTTCCTCCATATTTTTTTCAACCTGTAGCTTGGATATCTTTGCCAGTTGTGTTGGGGGAGCTGGTAATCTGTAAAATTCCCTGTGAACACGGATGTCATGGCCCAAGAAGTCTGCAACCTGGTCAAGTTCATTGTTTTTTAAGTTCAAGACTTGTGAGAGCGTGGCTACATGTTTCCGTAGTTGTGTTGACCTGAGGAACTCTGGGTGCTATGCTCCACACTGGCTTGCATGAACACGCAGACTGTCCTGTCCTCTGTAGTGACTCATTGATTTAGGTCTTGCAAATAGAAATAAGTTTGTTTGTAAAACAACACATGTCTCTCTCTTACTTGCCAATAAAGTCAGTGCATCCACCACATTTGGTGCGAGTAAAACTGCAACCTTTCGGCCTCTTTTCACAATGATTTCAACCCGAGTGAAATGGCTGCAGAGCTTCTGTTCAACCGTTGACAAACCCATGGCAACATCATCATGGAGCTTGGTGGTGTCACGCTCCATAAAACTTCGTAGGTGCATCTTTGAAACCTCTCCTGCTCGTCTACGATTGAACACAATGACCTATGCAAGTGTAACTTTTGCAAGTTCTGCATAAGTCTGGGGGCTGGCTTCATCTTTCAAGGTGTTAAAGGCATTTTCTCCTGATTTATTCAGATGCTGATGCAGAAGCTTAACATCTTCAGTGAATGGTAATGTTAATGGCCTATTGTATTTGGCATGATTTTAAGTGCTAAGGGCACTATGAGACACCATCTCTGACCATTTTAATGAGCACAGTTTTTTGAATGCGTCTGACGACTTCATCAGTTGTTCATCTTCTGCCATGAGTGCTCGGCAATGAACAAGGTTACAGATTTTGTTCAGTGTATGTCCCAGTTTTATGGCAAGGCTTGTTTTTTTGTATGAACGTGTTTCTTCATCAAAGCCTGACACAGTCTTTACTGCTTGCACAACTCTCTGGAAGTTAGCAGGTTTCACAGCATCCTCTAGGTTATGTATTGCATATTTTGTGCGCAGACATATCAACAAACGGCCAACTTCATGAAGCTTTTGTCGCATGTAGTCGTATTTTGAGGGGTCTTGTCCATGTCTGTTGTGGAGTGACTGAGCAAACTGAATAATACACAGGTCATTTCTCACAGCTGAGGTAACATCGTCGGGTTTCATACTTTTAATGATCTTACAAACACCACTTCAGATTTCATGATAGAATGCAGACTCTTTAGCCAAAGCCAAACTCAGCACTTTGGCTCTTCCAGGTGGATTATCCATATCCATATTTTCTGGCTTACAAGGGCATCTACGGACATGTCTCCATAGTTGCTTTTGAACGTACATTCCTTCACAGTAGATACAGTGAATAAATGTTCCATCTACGGCCTTAGCTTTTGTCTTTCTCTTCACTTTCAAGGGCCCTTGTCCACCTTGTAAAACTGCATTGTTATGCTTGTGAATTCCCCTGTTCCTCAATTTTTCTAATAAAACTTTGCGCTCTTTAGAATCCTTGTGAAGGGAAAACAGTTGGATAATTTCAGGATGCGTCTGGTGTGTTTGCAAATGGCGTGAAATTTTAGTTTGTGGCTTACCACAAACATAACAGAAGTTTTGTAGACATGTAATCTGCTTTGAGGATTCCTGTTTGAGAAGCTCATCTTTTCTGTCTGGTTTATCCTTTGAGTATGTGGTAGAAGTGGCTTGGCCTGATGTTTTAAATGCGCTTTCTCCAATATTACTTGTGTCAGGAGGAAAGCACCATTTTGACGTGCTGGGAAAAACAGGGAAACTTGTGTCTGACATATTAGGATCAGGTATTGCTCCTTTTTCCAGAATCTGTCCAACTTTGGACTGGCTACACTGAAGGGGGACACAGGGACATCTGGACAAGTCTCCAGTCCATCACAGGTACACAGGGACAAGTCTCCAGTCCATCACAAGGACACGTGGACAAGTCTCCAGTCTATCACAGGGATACCTGGACAGGTCTCCAGTCCATCACAGGTACACAGGGACAAGTCTCCAGTCCATCACAAGGACACATGGACAAGTCTCCAGTCCATCACAGGGACATGTGGACAAGTCTCCAGTCCATCACAAGGACACATGGACAAGTCTCCAGTCCATCAAAGGGATACCTGGACAGGTCTCCAGTCCATCACAGGTACACAGGGACAAGTCTCCAGTCCATCACAAGGACAGATGGACAAGTCTCCAGTCCATCACAGGGATACCTGGACAGGTCTCCAGTCCATCACAGGTACACAGGGACAAGTCTCCAGTCCATCACAAGGACACATGGACAAGTCTCCAGTCCATCACAGGGACATGTGGACAAGTCTCCAGTCAATCACAGGGACACCTGGACAGGTCTCCAGTCCATCACAGGGACACATTTACAACTCTTCAGTCCATCACAGGGACACATTTACAAGTCTCCAGTCCATCACAGGGACACATTTACAAGTCTCCAGTCCATCACAGGGACATCCTGGACAGGTCTCCAGTCCATCACAGGGACACGTGGACAAGTCTCCAGTCCATCACAGGGACACATTTACAAGTCACCAGTCCATCACAGGGACACGTGGACAAGTCTCCAGTCCATCACAGGGACACATGGACAGGTCTCCAGTCCATCACAGGGACATGTGGACAAGTCTCCAGTCCATCACAAGGACACCTGGACAGGTCTCAAGTCCATCACAGGTAAACAGGGACAAGTCTCCAGTCCATCACAAGGACACATGGACAAGTCTCCAGTCCATCACAAGGACACGTGGACAAGTCTCCAGTCCATCACAGGGACATGTGGACAAGTCTCCAGTCCATCACAAGGACACCTGGACAGGTCTCAAGTCCATCACAGGTACACAGGGACAAGTCTCCAGTCCATCACAGGGACACATGGACAGGTCTCCAGTCCATCACAGGGACACATGGACAAGTATCCAGTCCATCACAGGGACACCTGGACAGGTCTCCAGTCCATCACAGGGACACATTTACAAGTCTCCAGTCCATCACAGGGACACATTTATAAATTAAAATATATAAATTACACATTTTTGTCATCTGTGTATGTTTCCCATACTTGACAGACAAAATTGTTCTCTGCATTTAACCCAACCACCACCAAGTGGTGCAGTGAGCAGCCGTAGTGAGCGCCCGGGGAGCTGGGGAAATAGGTATGCACTCATAGACACCCCAAGGTGTGTAGTGGCCGGGGTTCGAACTCGAACCAGGGTCCTTCAGATCACAAGTCCGGTTCCCTTGCAAGTCTCCAGTCCATCACAGGGACACATTTACAAGTCTCCAGTCCATCACAGGGACACATTTACAAGTCTCCAGTCCATCACAGGGACACATTTACAAGTCTCCAGTCCATCACAGGGACATCCTGGACAGGTCTCCAGTCCATCACAGGGACACATGGACAAGTCTCCAGTCCATCACAGGGACACATTTACAAGTCACCAGTCCATCACAGGGACACGTGGACAAGTCTCCAGTCCATCACAGGGACACCTGGACAGGTCTCCAGTCCATCACAGGGACACATTTACAAGTCTCCAGTCCATCACAGGGACACATTTACAAGTCTCCAGTCCATCACAGGGACATCCTGGACAGGTCTCCAGTCCATCACAGGGACACGTGGACAAGTCTCCAGTCCATCACAGGGACACGTGGACAAGTCTCCAGTCCATCACAGGGACACATGGACAGGTCTCTAGTCCATCACAGGGACATGTGGACAAGTCTCCAGTCCATCACAAGGACACCTGGACAGGTCTCAAGTCCATCACAGGTACACAGGGAAAAGTCTCCAGTCCATCACAAGGACACATGGACAAGTCTCCAGTCCATCACAGGGATACCTGGACAGGTCTCCAGTCCATCACAGGTATACAGGGACAAGTCTCCAGTCCATCACAAGGACACGTGGACAAGTCTCCAGTCCATCACAGGGACATCCTGGACAGGTCTCCAGTCCATCACAGGGACATGTGGACAAGTCTCCAGTCCATCACAAGGATACCTGGACAGGTCTCCAGTCCATCACAGGTACACAGGGACAAGTCTCCAATCCATCACAAGGACACATGGACAAGTCTCCAGTCCATCACAGGGACATGTGGACAAGTCTCCAGTCCATCACAAGGACACATGGACAAGTCTCCAGTCCATCAAAGGGATACCTGGACAGGTCTCCAGTCCATCACAGGTACACAGGGACAAGTCTCCAGTCCATCACAAGGACAGATGGACAAGTCTCCAGTCCATCACAGGGATACCTGGACAGGTCTCCAGTCCATCACAGGTACACAGGGACAAGTCTCCAGTCCATCACAAGGACACATGGACAAGTCTCCAGTCCATCACAGGGACATGTGGACAAGTCTCCAGTCAATCACAGGGACACCTGGACAGGTCTCCAGTCCATCACAGGGACACATTTACAACTCTTCAGTCCATCACAGGGACACATTTACAAGTCTCCAGTCCATCACAGGGACACATTTACAAGTCTCCAGTCCATCACAGGGACATCCTGGACAGGTCTCCAGTCCATCACAGGGACACGTGGACAAGTCTCCAGTCCATCACAGGGACACATTTACAAGTCACCAGTCCATCACAGGGACACGTGGACAAGTCTCCAGTCCATCACAGGGACACATGGACAGGTCTCTAGTCCATCACAGGGACATGTGGACAAGTCTCCAGTCCATCACAAGGACACCTGGACAGGTCTCAAGTCCATCACAGGTACACAGGGAAAAGTCTCCAGTCCATCACAAGGACACATGGACAAGTCTCCAGTCCATCACAGGGATACCTGGACAGGTCTCCAGTCCATCACAGGTATACAGGGACAAGTCTCCAGTCCATCACAAGGACACGTGGACAAGTCTCCAGTCCATCACAGGGACATCCTGGACAGGTCTCCAGTCCATCACAGGGACATGTGGACAAGTCTCCAGTCCATCACAAGGATACCTGGACAGGTCTCCAGTCCATCACAGGTACACAGGGACAAGTCTCCAATCCATCACAAGGACACATGGACAAGTCTCCAGTCCATCACAGGGACATGTGGACAAGTCTCCAGTCCATCACAAGGACACCTGGACAGGTCTCAAGTCCATCACAGGTACACAGGGAAAAGTCTCCAGTCCATCACAGGGACACATGGACAAGTCTCCAGTCCATCACAGGGATACCTGGACAGGTCTCCAGTCCATCACATCACAAAAATTAAGAACCATTACACGATTGTTTGGTTTATCATATTTATGGCTATTCTGTAAATAGTAAAAATAGAAAAATGACATTCTTTAAAGGAGTACTTTTTCAGTGTCAACTATCCTTCCTCGATGCACTTGCACATACCTTTATTTTGCTCTTACAGAATGTTTTGTTAGCAACTGAAACCTCTGTTGGAGGTGGTGCCTCAAAATCTTGCACATCAGAAGACATTCCATGTAATCTCTGTTGAGATTTTGATCACATAGTAGGAAATAATTGAAAATATATTGTGGTGAAACACATGTTGTAAACCTGTATGATTAAAAAAATATTTTTAAGCATGATTACATTCAAAAAGTAAAATTTAAATCACCTTGCATCTCCATGGCCATTCTGAGTCGCCATAATTATAGGTGATCTCATCTCCTTCATTGATGGGTTTAGTTGCAAACAAACATAGATAGGGCTTTTTGTTTACAATTATGTACCTCATCTTTGCATTTGGGTTTATATGGTCATAATTTACAAGCCTTCCAAGCGACCTGTCCTCGTTTGCTGAATCAACACTACAAATGCATAATGCATATTAAAAAAAAAAAAAACTCTTGCCAGCACTATAAATTACCTTACAATTAATAGCCTTTTATAAGTCATGTCAGACACAATGATAGGTTATTCTTACATACTCATACATACTCACAATATTTTTCCATCGAAGTAGAATTCAAACAAAAACACTTTCTGTGATTCATCGTAAACATGATGCTTCCTCTCACATCCTCCTTGGTGATCAGTTCACCTCGATATTCCAAAAGAATGTCATCTTTTGCAAAGGATTTTTTTGCAGAGATTCCATGACCTAGTTATATAAAAATCACATCAGTCCATCACAGGGACACATTTACAAGTCTCCAGTCCATCACAAGGACACATTTACAAGTCTCCAGTCCATCACAGGGACACCTGTTCGGCCATAAGTCAGCCATTTTGGGTCAAAGGGTAATTTTTGGCTGTTTTTCACTTTTCATTGATGGTGAATTTTAATGCACTCCTCCTAGGGATTTTGAGCGACTGACTTCAACCTTGGTTAATATGCACTTAAGATGTGGGTGAGTGAAAATTCATCAAAAACTTGTATTTTCATATATGCTGAAGGGACGTGGCCTTGCCTCAACGTTTGGCTTCTCGCCATACATTTTAAAACGCTATAACTTTCACAATGAAAAACAGAATTGCACCAAACTTGGCATGAGTGATCCATGTCAGATGCCCAACAATTCTCTGTGGTCATGTTGTGCTGTCACTGAAACCCCGCTCCCTCAGAACAGGAAGTCACTTTTTTCTTGGAAGGCTCCCTTTCTGACAGCCTTGAACTAATCAGGATGATCCTACGTTAGAAGACGTAAAACAAGTTGGTTTGGACCAACGATCCAAGCGGGACGGTGCTCGTTAACAGCGGAATCGAAATAAAGGATCGTGCAGAGATTTTTTTCTTCAAAACATACATTTTCCTGGATAAGTTGAAGGTAACGCTCCCATTATGCCGATTCGCCATGCAACAGCGACTCCAACTCAGGAGAAGGCACCCTCCGCGGCTGCAGAGAACGATCCAGAAGCCTCAGATGAGGAGTCGCCCTCTGCTGATTAAGATCAGGCAGCATCTTCAGCTGCAAGAGGCGAAGATGAGGAGGGGGAGAATTCAGGTGACGCGAATACGGACAAGAATGAAGACACTACTGAAGAGGGAGTGGAGGGAGAAAAAAAAAGATGAGAAAGATGTGAAATGCCCGGACTGCGAGGCTGGCCAGTGCTCAACACACTGCTTTGTTCTCCTTCTAAGGATGAAGGATGGCTACAAGTATGGGAAATCCAAAAGCAAGAAGGTGAAACGGACAATTCCTGCATGGGCTAGTGCCACTGCCAGCAAACGCATTCCTGTTACCAACTATGCAGGCACGCAGTGCAAAGTGGATACTGTAGTATCATTATCGAAGCTATAATTTACTCTCAGGACAAGGTAGGGATTTCATTCCAGTCACTCATGAAATAACTTCATTATTGATTTTATTAATAGTGTTATTATTTATCTCTAAATAAAAAAAGTGGTCCTCCTTTATTTATATCGTCTGCAGAGACTCGAAGAAACACACCGACCACAGGTTCAGACCCATCGATGAAGCTGCAGCGGAACTCAGAGAGGATCTGCTGAGATCCATGAAACCACTGAAGGAGAAGCAGGAGGTCAAGAAGAAAGTTCAGTCTGAGTTTGATCAGACAGCAGAACATGTGAAGGTCCAGGCTCGACTCACAAAGACGCAGATTAAGAAGCAGTTTAAGAAGCTTCACCAGTTTCTAACAGAGGAAGAGGAGGCCAGGCTGGCTGCTCTGAGGGAGGAAGAGGAGCAGAAGAGTGGACTGATTGAGAATATGGAGGCTCTGAGCAGAGAGATGACAGCTCTTTCGGACATAGTCAGAGCCACAGAGGAGGAGCTGAGAGCTGAAGTGTTATTTGTTCATTATTGATTTTATTAATAGTGTTATTATTTATCTCTAAATAAAAAAAAGTGGTCCTCCTTAATTTATATCGTCTGCAGAGACTCGAAGAAACACACCGACCACAGGTTCAGACCCATCGATGAAGCTGCAGCGGAACTCAGAGAGGATCTGCTGAGATCCATGAAACCACTGAAGGAGAAGCAGGAGGTCAAGAAGAAAGTTCAGTCTGAGTTTGATCAGACAGCAGAACATGTGAAGGTCCAGGCTCGACTCACAAAGACGCAGATTAAGAAGCAGTTTAAGAAGCTTCACCAGTTTCTAACAGAGGAAGAGGAGGCCAGGCTGGCTGCTCTGAGGGAGGAAGAGGAGCAGAAGAGTGGACTGATTGAGAATATGGAGGCTATGAGCAGAGAGATGGCAGCTCTTTCGGACACAGTCAGAGCCACAGAGGAGGAGCTGAGAGCTGAAGTATTATTTGTTCATTATTGATTTTATTAATAGTGTTATTATTTATCTCTAAATAAAAAAAAGTGGTCCTCCTTAATTTATATCGTCTACAGAGACTCGAAGAAACACACCGACCACAGGTTCAGACCCATCGATGAAGCTGCAACGGAACTCAAAGAGGATCTGCTGAGATCTATGAAACCACTGAAGGAGAAGCAGGAGGTCAAGAAGAAAGTTCAGTCTGAGTTTGATCAGACAGCAGAACATGTGAAGGTCCAGGCTCGACTCACAAAGAGGCAGATTAAGAAGCAGTTTAAGAAGCTTCACCAGTTTCTAACAGAGGAAGAGGAGGCCAGGCTGGCTACTCTGAGGGAGGAAGAGGAGCAGAAGAGTGGACTGATTGAGAATATGGAGGCTCTAAGCAGAGAGATGGCAGCTCTTTCGGACACAGTCAGAGCCACAGAGGAGGAGCTGAGAGCTGAAGTGTTATTTGTTCATTATTGATTTTATTAATAGTGTTATTATTTATCTCTAAATAAAAAAAGTGGTCCTCCTTAATTTATATCGTCTGCAGAGACTCGAAGAAACACA
>JBBPBX010003644.1:18562-31175 GCA_038048925.1 Garcialebias charrua
TTTTATTGTTTCATCCTGGACTTTTGAACAATACTTTTTGGACCAGTATTTATTTATTTATTTATTTATTTATTTATTTATTTATTTATGACATCGTAACAAACTGCTGTGTAGGAGAATTTCCTCATGTGAATGGTGTTGAGTTGAACCTAGATTGGAACTGACATTGATTAATCTGTTTCCATTAATTTAGAATTCAGATTACCAGGGTGCACCCGAAAGATTTAAAGATAAGAATTACTAGGCCTAGTAGTTGTATTATTTATTCTATTTTATTGTGTGTAATTTTATTTTCTTAATTGTTGTGTCCTGTACAGCTGTTGTCAAATTTTAAGGTTTATATTACTAAAGTCAGTTGTTATTTAAACTCACCCAACTGCCTATGTGTGTCATTTAAACACTCCACAGTGCTCCAGTAGTCGAACCTATTGGCCCATTCACTTAAACATATATTTCTTCTCATATGTGTTACATAAGCCTGGATGGAATTTTGGACTCTGTGTAGCTCCTAGAGATTAAATGTCCTCTAAATAGCTCCATGTCATTTGCACAGTTTCGTGTTGGCCAAATTGTGACATCAGATGCTTAGAAGATGAGACGTACCGGTACCTCATTCTTACCAATGGGAAAAGTGGATTCTACGTCCAGGTGAGTAAATGTTGCACTTTTCAGTATATGTACTTATGTGACAGGTATTTGTAAACCTTCATTAAAACATATTGTACATTTATTCTTCCAGGTTCAGCTGACAGTGACGTGCCTGGAGCTGCAGAGCTGCTCGCTGGTTATCTGGACACCAACAGAACATCTGGAGTTGGACTTTTTTTTTTTGACAAAGTCTTTACAGATAAACAGATGAAACACTTCCATAACTTTTACTTTTCAAACATGCTTCCAACATTGATAGATGAATTTTTTTGCAAATAAGATTCAGCTCTGCCACAAATACCTTGATCTTTTAAAATGCAGTAAGCACATAAATATTCATACACAACACATCAAGTATGAAGCTGCTTTGGAGAAAATACCAGTCTTAATTGTTGTTTATATTAGTTATTAGTTTTATTTAAAAAATTAAATTCCAAGGCATAATATCACCTTCAGACATATTAACTCCATCCATCATCTTCCTCCTGGTTTTACATCATGTCATAGGGGCAGCAGCTTGAGCAGGGAGTGTCCAGACATCTCTTTCCAGAGCAACTTCTTCCATCTCTTCTGGGAGAACTCTTAAAGCCTTCCCAGACCACTCCAGCATGTCCTGGGTCTTCCCTGGGGTCTCCTCCCTGTCTACATGTTAACAATTCATGTTGCAGCTATAAAAAAAAGTTTGCAGTTTACAGGTTTATACTGTAGGCTATTCAGTTGTACCTCGTTTGTCTTCACAAAACAATCAATGAAAGTGATGTGAAAGCTTGTTAAAGTGTAATAACAGATAGCTTTTCAGTTTTCACTGTTTGACATTGTGATGTTTTCAACAGCTCTGCTACATCATCCATTAGAAA
Organism: Garcialebias charrua; assembly: GCA_038048925.1. Classification (NCBI taxonomy): domain Eukaryota; kingdom Metazoa; phylum Chordata; class Actinopteri; order Cyprinodontiformes; family Rivulidae; genus Garcialebias; species Garcialebias charrua. The sequence continues at coordinate 20,068 of JBBPBX010003644.1, forward strand.
GCTCTGTTTTAGTTTTGTCAGTCATTACAACTTGATCTACAACAGGCAGACAATGAAACAAGCAAATTGTTGTAAGCAGGAAACAACTTACATTACACATTTGATGGAGGACATTTTTGAATAGTTGTGTTCTTCCATCCCTGGATCTGACCAGTGACCACTGACATCAGGCATCACAGGACAACGTTGATGTTGAGACAGCTACTCTAATGGAACTGTTACCATTGGTGTATATAGTTTTAACAGCTTGCCATAAAAAATGACCAATTCCAAAATTGCTCTATTGACTGAAGTACTAAATTATGGTGTGTGGTGTCAATGCTTTATAAACATCCTGGAAGAAGATACAACTTTCATCATAAATGTAGCTTCATGTACTCTACAAGCATTATTAGTGTTATGATTCTGGTGCCTCCACACATCTATTAAAATTTTGCATGAAGAGGTTCACGTTTAAGTTAACTGCTGTACAATTTAATAGCTATGCATTAGACATGTAACTCAGTGCTGGTTTTGTTTCCTTCCAACTCACAGATACAGTGTGACTTTTGTCCAAGATGGACTCATTCACAATATGCCACAAGGCTGAAATTTTCAAGTGTCACAAGTGTTCTTTAAATTAAGAATATCAGTCACGTGCTGATTGTGGGCCAAGTCTGTTTAACAAATATTTAATGAGCACTGATTTGAAGTATGCTGTGTAATATTTTTGTATAAACCTGATGCATGCTCAATAATCCAGGTAGAAAAATCTAAAAAAGCTAAGTCTGGTCCTCTGGACATTCAAAAAAATAAAATAAAATAAAAAATTAGTAGAAAGACGAAACGTTTCTACAATTTTTTTTGTTTTTTGAATGTCCAGAGGACCAGACTTAGCTTTTTTAGATTTTTGTATATGGTTTTGTTCACAGACAAGTAGAAGAACTGTGTATTGAAAAGGGCTTTTTGATGTTTAATTTGTTTTATGTCCTTTACCTCATTTTATTGCAGTTGCACTGTTAATGAACAAATATTTACTGTGCCCTCTTTTTATTTATTTTTATCTTGTAAATGCATTTATTTTCTGAAACGCAAGGTGTTTCTGAAGGGTGCTACTTTAGATAAATAAAGTTTATTACATTGTTATTCCTATGAACAATGTCTTGCTGCATCCTGCCTTCTTCCAGGCACTTTCGTTTTAAAATATGTGTGCTGATGAAATAAAGTGAGTTAACTGGTAGTCAGGATGTCATACAGCTGTTAAACTGCTAGTCAGAGTGTCGTACAAATGTTAAACTGCTACAGAAGAATACTGTATGTTGATTTCACAGCGGATAGATAGATGCAGCCCTCGGTTTGCGTTACACGTATGGCGTCTGCAGATGTATGCTGGCTGCACAGAACACGCTGCTGCAGCGTATCTGGTGCGTCCGTCTGCTCTGTGCCATTTAAAAACTCCAAGGATCGACCGCACGAAAATTAAACCGCGTTAATAGGTGTCCCACAGAACGGGCAAAACGCGACTCGTCTGTTGTCCATCTTGGGTCGAAATGACAGCTTCCGTCATCACTTCCGGGTCAGCCTCGGAGTTAGGACATTCCCTTTCCGTGTGATTCTCTCGTTTGCTAAAGTGTTTCAGAATTTGTTAATGTGTTTCAGAATTTGTTAATGTGTTTCAGAATTTGTTAATGTGTTTCAGAATTTGTTAATGTGTTTCAGAATTTGTTAATGTGTTTCAGAATTTGTTAATGTGTTTCAGAATTTGTTAATGTGTTTCAGAATTTGTTAATTTGTTTCAGACTTTGTTAATTTGTTTCAGACTTTGTTAATTTGTTTCAGACTTTGTTAATTTGTTTCAGACTTTGTTAATTTGTTTCAGACTTTGTTAATTTGTTTCAGACTTTGTTAATTTGTTTCAGACTTTGTTAATTTGTTTCAGACTTTGTTAATTTGTTTCAGAATTTGTTAATTTGTTTCAGAATTTGTTAAAGTGTTTCAGAATTTGTTAAAGTGTTTCAGAATTTGTTAATTTGTTTCAGAACTTTGTTAAAGTGTTTCAGAATTTGTTAAAGTGTTTCAGAATTTGTTAATTTGTTTCAGAACTTTGTTAAAGTGTTTCAGAATTTGTTAAAGTGTTTCAGAATTTGTTAAAGTGTTTCAGAATTTGTTAATTTGTTTCAGAACTTTGTTAAAGTGTTTCAGAATTTGTTAAAGTGTTTCAAATTATTTGTTAATGTGTTTTGCACCTCAGGGCCACCGTAGTTTACAGATACAAATAAAAAATGACGTATAAAACTCTGTGTGAGTTTCAATTTACAAGAATGAATTATGAGCAGATTTTTCTTCCTCTCAGCTGATCCAAAGATTAATTGTTGAAAGTATCTTTGAAATCTGTTCAGCTCTTTATGAGATATTTTGCTAACAGACAAACAGGACTGACTCCAACAAATTATATCAAGGTTTTAGACAAAAATGTTGCACAATGTGTTACACTCAAAGTATGTGTTGAGTATGATGCTCAGCTACTGCCACAACAACTGTCAGCTCAATATCTGTCAAACTGGTTGAGTTATAGTCATGTTGGTGTTTCCTAAAGTCAGTTGGCTGTGGCGGCCATCTTTAATTAATTAATTTCAGGAGTTAATCAGTTTTACATGTTTGTCCAATTATTAGTTTCTGAGAGTTTCACTAAAATCTGTTCAATTGTCTCTGAGATATTTTGCTAACAGACAAACAACTGATTTCAATAATTTATGGCAAAGTTTTAAACACATATGTGTTATGAGACAGCAGTCAGGGTAAAAGATGGAGGTCAGTCTCAGCTACTACCACACTGACATTTAACTCAATTCCTTTAAAATTGACGGATATAGAGTCATTTTGTTGTGGCGGCCATCTTGATTCTAGCCTGGTTAAAACCAGACCCTTGTCCTTCAATTTGCTTCAGACTAGGGTCTGGGATTTGTCTCATAGACAACGATTTCTCTGGTCGATTTTTGACCGGACCAATCAGAGAACAGAAGGCGGATTACCGGACCAATCAGAGAACAGAAGGCGGAGTTTTGAACAACGTCGACTGACGTCGTCAGTTAAAATGGCTGCCGCCACGAAGGAATTTTCCAGAAAACAAGGTAAAAAACTATTATTTCTTTCCTGAGAAAAACTATATTTCTTAGCTGACGTTATATCAGAAGTGTTCCTGAGCTTAACAGTTCCTAAATCAATTCACGAAATGGTCAAATCTGCTGGATTTAAATTGTTTTGGTTTGACATTTTCCAAACAGCCTCAGGGTGCGCTACGAAAATAAATTATAAAAAATCGAATTTTATCTCAAATGTTTCATCAAGGCCAACAGTCAGTAAATTAAAGACACATAATTACACACTGGTAGCAGAAAAAATATCCACCGAGTGGTTTCTGAGCTATTTATCTGAATAGCCTGGACCTCGCCAGGCTAAACTAACAAAACTCCGCCTTCTGTTCTCTGATTGTTCCGGTCAAAAATCTACCGGATAAATCGTTGTCTATGGGAGAAGTCCCAGACCCTAGTCTGAAGCAAAGTGAAGGACAAGGGTCTGGTTTTAACCAGGCTATCTTGATTCAGGTTGACTCTAAAATAAATCAGTTGTAGAGGAACATCCAGTGATTTTTTTATTAAATGTTAAATAAAATCCATATCATGATTCATGACATTACTGATAGTACAGAAAACACACACACACACACACACACACACACACGCACGCACGCACGCACGCACGCACGCACGCACGCACGCACGCACGCACGCACACACACACACACACACACACACACACACACACACAGGTTTGTTTTTCTATCTTTGTGGGGCCATTGCAATGACTTCCATTCATTTTCATTCATTTCTATTTCCTAACCCTGACCTAACCCTAACCATTACCAATGCATACCTTACCCTAAACTTAACACATCCTCAATTCATACCTTAGTCCTAAACCTAAACCCTAACCCACCAACGGGACTTCTTCTTATGGGGCCCGGGCTTTGGGCCCCATAAGAAGCAGTTGGTCCTCACAATTTGGTATTCAGAAAAATGTGCCTCACAACGTAACATAAACAAGGACACACACACACACACACACACACACACACATCCCTCCTCCTCCATCAGCAGGTGATAAACATGTCTGACCTCAGAGTCTCCAGTCTACATCGTGGACTCTCCAGAAAACCACACAGCTGCTTCACTCCTGAATCCTGCAGCTTGTTGTGACTCAGGTCCAGTTCTGTCAGATGGGAGGGGTTGGACTTCAGAGCTGAGCTCAGAGAAGAACAGCTGATCTTTGACAAACTGCAGCTGAACAATCTGAATAAAACATGTAAGTTTAGAAAACAAAACAAAACTTTTAAAAACTCTGAACTATTAAAAACATTGATCCAACTGAAAATTGTTTTAATGTTTCAAACTAAACCTTTTAATTGTAAGAGACATTTGTTATTTTTACAGTTTGAGTTATTTCTGTGAATAATAGTTTGTTAGTGTGTTAAAGAATAGGATAAATAACAACATCTCTGTGTTATATATTCTTATTAAGTGCTGCATTTTGATTGGCTGCTGAATTTGTAATATAAAGTCATGAAAGGCATCAGCAGGACAGAAGTCTTGCACCTGAGAGTAACTCAGTTTTTAGATGTCACTTTCCTTTTGTTTTGAATATGTTTGTTTTGTTTCCATTGAAGTTCAGTAAAGTCACGAAACTAAATGACTGGATTCAAGACTTAGTCTGAAGAAACGTGTCGCGTCAGAAATAACTTTTTGGGTGTTGAACTAGTACGGGCAGAAAACAGAGTTTGTCATGATATCAGCCTTATGTCGGCACTTAAGTGTCACCACAACTTTCACATCACATTCATCTCATGGGGGCGGCCGTGGCGTAGTGGTAATGGCAGTTGTCCCCCAATCGGAAGGTTGGCAGTTCGAATCCCGGTTCCCCACACCATGTGTCGTTGTGTCCTTGGGCAAGACACTTAACCCCGAGTTGCTCCCGGTAGGAGTGGAAAGCACCTTGCATGGTAGTCTGCCGCTACTGGTTTATGAATGTGTGTAGCATTCAATGTGTGTAGCACTTTGAGATTTTCACTAATGAAAAGTGCATTATAAATTGAATTCATTATTATTATCTCAGCACTAAACTAAATAAACAGCTAGCATTCCTTGAAGGAATGCATATCACCCACCACCTTTCATTACAGGAACAACACTTAGACTGGACTCAGGATCAGACTTTTTACAAACATTGGACCTTCTTTAAAACACACTTCAGAATTTCTCACTATTTTCCTGTTAGGTGTGAGTGTTGAAACTCTTTTTAACTTTAATAAATATAAATTTCATAAATGACAAACTGTGTTTTCATGGACAGTATTTGTATTCAGTTCAGAGTAATTTAGATCAAGTTTGACAAGTGAAAAAAAAAAAAAAATAAAGCCACCACCATCATCCCTGTCCCGAAGAAGGCAACGCCCGCATGCCTCAATGACTATCGCCCAGTAGCACTCACCCCCATCCTGATGAAGTGCTTTGAACGGCTAGTCATGAAAAGCATCACATCTGTCCTCCCTGACTCCCTGGATCCCTTCCAATTTGCATACCGACCTAATCGCTCAACCGACGATGCCATCTCCTCTGCCCTTCACACAGCTCTCACACATCTGGACACGAAGGACTCCTATGTTAGAATGTTGTTCATCGACTTCAGCTCGGCATTTAACACCATCATCCCCCAACAGCTCATCCTTAAACTGGACAGTCTGGGGCTGAACACCTCAATGTGTAACTGGCTGCTAGACTTCCTGACCGGGAGACCACAGACAGTACGAGTCGGGAGTAACACATCTAGCACCATCACATTGAACACAGGGGCCCCACAAGGATGTGTGCTGAGCCCCCTTCTATTCACCCTGCTAACACACGACTGCACACCATCATACAGCTCCAACCACTTCATCAAGTTTGCGGACGACACAACAGTGGTGGGTCTCATCAGCAACAACGATGAGACGGACTACAGGAACGAGGTGAGCCGCCTGGCCTTGTGGTGCGGACACAACAATCTCACTCTCAACGTGGAGAAGACAAAGGAGATTGTTGTGGACTTCAGGAAGAGGGATGCCCAACATGCCCCTCTGACCATCAACAGCACCGCAGTGGAGAGAGTAGACAGCACCAAGTTCCTGGGAGTGCACGTCTCAAAGGACCTGTCCTGGAGCAGGAACACTGCAGCACTGGCAAAGAAGGCTCACCAGCGTCTCTACTTTCTCCGCAAGCTGAAAAGGGCTGGAGCTTCAACCCCCATCATGAGCACCTTCTACAGAGGTGCCATAGAAAGTGTCCTGACCAGCTGCATCACTGTGTGGTTTGGTGCATGTACTGCATCCTGCCGCAAGAGCCTCCAGCGCATTGTGAGAGCAGCTGAGAAGATAGTCGGCACCTCCTTCCCCTCACTGCAGGACTTACACAGCAAACGCCTCACTCGGAAAGCCCACTGCATGGCAGGTGATCCCACACACCCACTACACAGCTGCTTCAGACTGCTGCCATCAGGAAGGAGACTGAGGAGTCTCCAGGCTCGAACCAGCAGACTGAGAGACAGCTCTGTTCATCAGGCAGTCAGGATGCTAAACACTCTGCCTGCTCTGCCCCCCCTCCCATTTGAACTGCCTTAACACTAAAACTTTCTCACACATTACCACAAAACACAAAGATTTTAACACTGGACTCTGTGTCATCAAACGGGTTATTCACTAAACTCTCGGTCATGTGCTCATACAGTTTGCACTACTTCTCATACTTGCACTAATGTTTGTATTACATCACTGCCTATAATCATAATACTGTTTACATTCTCTGTTTACATTTATTAATACTGTTTACTTTTTTTACTACTGCTTACATGTAATTACTACTGTTTACATTTACACTACTCTAATATCTACACCACTGCTGATACATATACAGTGTGCTCTGAACGGTCTTACTTAGGGATGCCCAATGTGCCTTACTGCATATGCCACTTTTTGCCTCTATAACAACATCAACTACTACCTCATACATATACTGTGTACATTAACTCATACGCTGCTTTGCCACTTTGCAAATGTCAATGCTAGAAACCTTTAGTTTATTTTAGTTATACTTTTTATACTCTTTTTTTATACTAGTATGCAAAAACTCAGGACAGTATTATGTTCATTAAATGTTTAATGTTTTAGTTTTAGAGTTGGTGTAAATTTTCATACTCTTATACCACTATGCAAAAAACTCAGGACAGTGTTAGTTTTACTATTTTATGCTTATGTCTATTATTATATGTTTCAGTGTTTCAATGTTTAGATGTTTACTGTTGCACCGAGGGACTGAGAGAAACGCAATTTCGGTCCTGTGTATGTCCTGTACAGTACATATTGCAGATCTGACAATAAAGTTGACTTTGACTTGACTTTGACTTTGAAAGTATTTTAGATTTGAACCAGAGCTGACTGAAGATGGACCAGATTGTGTGAAATAACCCTTTAGCTAGCAGCTGGAATCAGAAGCTAACTTCAGGTGGTCCTGTGGTGAGACCAGGTTTTTCTGCAGTCCTGTCGTCTCCTCTGAGACAGATTCTTTTATTGTTTGTGGAAAATGATGCATGTTGCTCAGAGTTCATTTATCACAGCCAATGGATGTCTCTGAACAGAGTTTAAACTACTTTCTCCTCACATTGACATTTAGGAATGGATCTTTGATGAACTCTTGCTGACAACGTCTGGTTTTAAAACAGACAAAAACTGGTCATTAATTATTTTTTATTGTCAGAGATTTGATTGTTTTATTATTCTAAACATGAAAAGAAACTCACATAATATAAAGTAGCTGTTTATACTGTACTTTTCAAAGTGCTAATATTTCAAACAAATATTTCGTATTTAGAACAAAAATGAAATAAAGCGTTGTTATTTATTTTCCAATGCTTGTTCCTAATTAGAAAGTCCAATTACCTAAACAAACATGGAACCATTTTAAAGTCTACATGTTGGGCTCATGTTCAGAAAAATGCTGCAGCAAATATATGCATCAGTGTATTGAAATAAAAGAGATATAAAATATAAAAGCTGTAGTTTCAGAACTCAGCTCTTTTTTCTTGCATGGTGTTTTTCTAAATCCAGATGTTTCTTTCTGCTGCACTGATGTTTCTTTGTGCGACTGAAGACAGTCTACAATCCTCTGAACAGAAGAGAACATCATGGTGTGCTGCTTTCTTTCAATCTTCACTAGAAGTTTAGTTCAAGGTCCGTGGGAAATTTGACAACACATAACCAGTGAAGTCTGAATGTTTCTGACAGATTTATTCTGACAAACGAGGAGACAAGAAACCTTCAAATGAACAACCAAAAGAGAAAAATATCCCCCGCTGCCTTTCATGTCAGAGTTTTAGATTCAAATCATCTGATGTTGAGAAATGACAAAGTTTGAGTCATTTTTGTGTTTGTTAAGATTGTTTTACTGTGGAGACAGTTTAGAGTCGAGTTGAGTCCAGAAGTTCATCAGTTGTAGACGAACATCCAGAGATTATTTCCTGAAACGTTGAGTTAATTACATTTATTGATTCATGAAATAAGGAGCGACACAGTGGAGCAGTGTTTAGAGCTGTCGCCTCACAGCAAGAAGGTTGCAGGTTCACTTCCCCCTGGGGTCTTTCTGTGTGGAGTTTAGATGTTGTTCCCTTGCATGTTTTGTGAACATTTAAACAAAAAATGAACAACAACAACAACAACAACAACAACAACAACAACAACAACAACAACAACAACAACAACAACAACAGTCATGTATCATATGAAACCAGTAGTGAATCCTGCTGTTCACAGTGAAAGTGAACGCTCTGTTCTTGACACAAATCCACTCGTGAGTTCAGCTGACACTAATATGAAGCTTCAGCAGTCTGACACTAATTCTGTCTGCTTCTTCCAAAGTTACACACAACTGAGAACAACATCCCTCTGACATCTGGACTTCACTTTGGACCTTTGGAGACAAATGATCACATTTCTTCACAGACAGTTGGACACATTTACATATCTTTGGTTTTATGTTCAGATAAATCCCAAATATAAAGAAGTAAAAAGATCAAACTGAAGTAAAGAACTGAAAGTGAATTTAGTGAAAAACAAATTGTCATTTAAATCACCTGAGCTTCTCCAGTCTACAGTTTGGACTCTCCAGTCCAGCAGACAGAATCTTCACTCCTGAATCCTGCAGGTCATTGAGGCTCAGGTCCAGTTCTGTCAGATGGGACGGGTTGGACTTCAGAGCTGAGGCCACAACTTCACAGTGAGTCTCTGAGAGTTCACAGTAAGAGAGTCTGTCAGGACACATAAAAAGAAAAGGATTTCATCCTGATAAATGACCAGTTCTGTTCAGATTAGAAGAGAAACCAGTTGAACTCTTCCTGTTGGACTTTTTTCCTTCACTTCAGAGCTTCAGTTCATCTTCTCTGTTTGATGAGATGAAATATTTCTCATCAGTGTCTCTTGTAGCTGCAGCTTTGTTCTGCTGTCATTGGGGGGTGAAGGGAGGGGTCCTTGGTGATTATTGTCTTCAGTGTTTTCTGCAGGAACCAAAGCTGCTGGTTTGATTCCAGTCATGTCTCTCTCTCTGTCCTCTGTCCTGATTATTAATCTAACAGAGTCCAGTAAAGACTGATGAGTCTGACATGAGGTATCAGGAACTGGAGGAGTTTTTCCTCCAGGACATCAGCTGGGTGGAACATGTTGGAAATAATGGGACTGATCTTTATGCAGCAACACAAATAATGTTGCTGTTGACAGTTATATATCTGCTTTAAATCATCAGGTTTACACTCACATCTCTTTAATCATTTATTACTGAGATTTAGCTGTTTGGTTCCTAAAAGGCTCCTAAATAAAATAAAAAATATGTATTTTAGTGATTTTTGTAGTATTTGATGCTTAACAAGGTATTTTAGTTGGTTAATTTGATTTACAAAAGTAATTTTTAGTTTTTATACTAGTTTTAGTAGCAACTGTAAGTTAGACATTTTGCTAACATCTTAATAAGAAACATTAATTATTATCTGCAACACATGCATGTGTCATGAGCATTTTTGTCAGTGAGTAACTTTGAGTCAATTGTTCATTCATTGTCTACAGTGTTGGAAATAATGGTAAGAATTAAATCTTATGAGTTGAGAATGCAGTTAAGTTTGTAAAAGTTAGAAACACTTGTAATTCCTGAAGTTAGAATGTTATTGTTAAACAAGAAGTTTATAAAACAAGTGAAAACTGTGGTTGAGGAGGCAGAAGGCAGTTCTTTGTGGTGCTTTTAGTCAAAGTCAAGTCAAAGTCAACTTTATTGTCAGATCTGCAATATGTACTGTACAGGACATACACAGGACCGAAATTGCGTTTCTCTCAGTCCCTCGGTGCAACAGTAAACATCTAAACATTGAGACATCTAAACATTGAAACACTGAAACATATAATAATAGACATAAGCATAAAATAGTAAAACTAACACTGTCCTGAGTTTTTTTGCATAGTGGTATAAGAGTATGAAAATTTACACCAACTCTAAAACTAAAACATTAAACGTTTAATGAACATAATACTGTCCTGAGTTTTTGCATACTAGTATAAAAAAAAGAGTATAAAAAGTATAACTAAAATAAACTAAAGGTTTCTAGCATTGACATTTGCAAAGTGGCAAAGCAGCGTATGAGTTAATGTACACAGTATATGTATGAGGTAGTAGTTGATGTTGTTATAGAGGCAAAAGTGGCATATGCAGTAAGGCACATTGGGCATCCCTAAATAAGACTGGTCAGAGCACACTGTATATGTATCAACAGTGGTGTAGATATTAGAGTAGTGTAAATGTAAACAGTAGTAATTAAATGTAAGCAGTAGTAATAAAAGTAAACAGTATTAATAAATGTAAACAGAGAATGTAAACAGTATTATGACTATAGGCAGTGATGTAATACAAACATTAGTGCAAGTATGAGAAGTAGTGCAAACTGTATGAGCACATGACCGAGAGTGCAGTGAAAATCCGTTTGATGACACAGAGTCCAGTGTTAAAGTC
>JBBPBX010003644.1:48046-81273 GCA_038048925.1 Garcialebias charrua
GTGTGTGTGTGTTACAAAAAACCCATTTAATAATAATATAATAATAATGTCATATTTTTGTCATCTATGCAGTGATCACATTGAAAATTGGCTTAGGCTACAAATGTTACATGATAGTTTATGGCATTTGTTAATACTTAACACGTGTACCTGTATAAATAAACAAACTAATTTAACTGAAATTAAACAAAAATATGCACTTAATTCCAAAAACAAAAATCTTATGCCCTAAATATATACATATTTTTCCTTAACTGCTTGTTACTCTATGTTTGTGATATTATTGAGAACATCAATCTTAAACTTTTGGATATCAAACAAATATTATTTATTTATTTATTTGCAAAAGTTCATCCTTCCCATGGAGTTTGTAGATTTTACCACATGAGGGCAGCAAAACCTTTTAGTTTGAGAAATGTATCAGATTAACATGTGCTATCAGAGTCAGAGAGTTAGAAAATCTTTATTGTCATTTGCACCACATGTGATGAAACGAGATTATGTACACAGGGTCCCAGTTACATCCAACAACAAAATGTAAGAAAAGAACAGTAACATCTAAGATAACAAAGTTCATGCTCAATAATCCAGGTACCAAAAACAATAATTCTCAGTCAGGTCATCTGGACAGTTTCTTTTTAATAGAAACAAACGTTTCACCTTCTATCTGGAGGGCTTCATCAGTCAGAGGACTTCCAACAAACTGTTTCCCCCACCAAGATGACCCGACTGAGAATTATTGGATTTGGTACCTGGATTATTGAGCATGAACTTTGTTGTCTTGAACCACTTTGGCTGTGGCTGCCTGCCTGGGAGGAGTCGACGAGGGACAGGACGGACCCCAGAAACCATCCTGGCTCCAGCAAACTGGTTGGTCTACTTAAGGTGTTTACTTCTTGGTGGGGGAAACAGTTTGCTGGAAGTCCTCTGACTGATGAAGCCCTCCAGATAGAGGGTGAAACGTTTCTATAAAAAAAGAAACTGTCCAGATGACCCGACTGAGAATTATTGGAACATCTAAGATATGAACTAAGAAAAACTTCAACTAAAAATACAAAGTACACTAAGCACTAATATCATAGAAAACATTACTCCAAACAGCAGCACGAACATGAGTCTGTATGAGCAGATGGTCACAAATGAACACAGCAACAGGAAAACAGATCAGCAGCAACATGATGGGATATTTTTCAGTGATTATTCTTATTGTTTATTTATTCATGAGTCTAACAGCCTCAGGGTAGAAGCTGTTCCTCAGTCTAGTGGTTCTACATTTGATGCTCCTCAACCTCCTTCCTGAGGGGAGTGGGGCAAAAAGTGTGTGTGCTGGGTGAGTGGGGTCTTTCATGATGCAGGTGGCTCTTTTCCTGCATCTGGAGGTGTAGATGTCTGTGATGGTGGGGAGACTGACTCCAACAGACTTCTGTGCAGCCTTCACCACTCTCTGCAGAGCTTTTCTTGCAGTTGTGCAGCCTCCATGCCACACGTTGATGCTGGAGCACAGGATGCTCTCCACTGCACACCTGTAGAAGGAGGTGAGGACTGGGCTGCTCAGACCAGCTCGTCTCAGCTGCCTGAGGATCATCAATAACAATATAAATATTTCATAATGACCTGGGAGCAATAGTTCAGGGTTAATTTTAAGTTATTTAAATCTGTAACAAGCAAATAGACACAGCACTAATATATCTTTAAATTTATTGTGCCTATTTCACAAGAAGGTTTTGATACAATATTAATTCTGGTGGTTCATCCCTGGGTTTATTACTTCTCCAAGGATTTTCATGTATTTCCTGACTTCATTTGGCTCTGCAGGCAAAACATTTTCCACTTCATCAGTTTCTATTTCTTTTATTTAAAAAGCTGCAAATTTGAGAATATAATAAATAAGGAGAAAAAAAGAATCAGTAATTACATTTAGATTGTAATTACATTACATTTCTCAAATGTAAGTTGTCCTTGTAACTAAAATTGAAGTAGGTCTGTTTTTTACATTATTAAACAATGAAAACGTTTTTTTTTTTGTTTGTTTTTTTTTGCTCATGACTTTTGAACTAAAGTAGGAGTGTCATGTAAAGATGTAAAAATGACAGCTATATCCAGCAGGGAGCAGCTGTTCTTTCATTTTCAGTCAATCAGTCAGACGCTTTTTTTAAAAAGCTCCTTCTGTCGGTAAGTGAGCCTAATCTCACCATTTATCTCTCCATCTTGTGTCACTGAGTTCACATTTTAAAATGTGTTTAGCTGAACTGTTAAAGTGAGCAGCAGTGGACTTTTTAAAGAGTTTTCTATTGATTATAGCTTCAACTGAGTGATTTCATGAGATAGTTTCAGCTCATTTTTAATTCACTTTCACGTGGTGGCTTCACCTTTTACATCCTAATTAAACTTGAATAATTCAACCATGAAACGAGATTCTCAACATTGCTGCCATCAGACCAAACTAAATAACTTTCTTTTCATATTCTCAGAAGATTTTACTCAAGAAAATTCCATATGATCAAGTTTTGTTTTTAAGTTTGTTAGCATGGAAATACTTTAGCTGGAATTACACTTTAGATGCCTACAATATTTATCAAGGGATTAAAGGCTGAATTCAAAATTCAGAGTGAAACATTTCAGCTCTATATACATAATATTAATGTACACTTAGCATTATGTTCATCTGGGGGAAAAAGCTTATGTGTTGCCAATTCACCACTAAAGTCATCTTAAGTTCAGCTAAAATTCCTTTCCAATTCAATTTATTCAGATTTTATGTAGATTTAAACAGAGTAAATAAGTTCTTAAGTATATAAAGTACTTTTGATAGTATATTTTGATCGACTCTGCAGCAGTAACATCCACTGCAGATTGACCTGGAATCTGCTGGTTTGTCAGGTTCTGGTTTTAAATTGCAGCATCCTCAAGTCGTCATGGAGAAGAATGTAACCTCAGAGATGACGCACAGTTGTTTGTGAACTGCTGTTTTCAAACACAAACACCCCCTTTTAAATTCTAATGACTAATTTTTAATATTACTTTTTATTTTATTTTATTAATGACCAATCAGCAACAGTAGTGACTTCAAAATCACAAGAAATCTGCTTTGGTTTAGTACTTCCTGGTAATGTTTGATGTATTTTAAGTATATATTTAAAGGCATATTCTTACACTTACTGGGATTCTCTGAGCATTATTGGGGATTGAAGAGCTCCCTACACGGGTTTATAAACTTCATGTTTGATTGCATGTTTTCTACAAATGGCTTGATAGACAATGGGCTTTACTCGCAACACATTCCTCTCTGTTTAAATTTGGTTATTAGACTCTAACATCAGGAACAATCAGCAAGTGGGGGCTTTTATTGCAAATATGGCATTTAACTGCAGATCATATTAGTATTTTTTTATCTATGTTTCTTGTCTATTTGAATTCAAATATAAAAACAGTGTCAAGTTTGAATGAAATGACCAAGTTGCTTCAGACTTTTTTAAAAAGTAACAACGAAATGGAAAACTCCAACACTGCTGGTTGAAGAATGATGTAGTTTGTACATGTCTTGTCCCATTTCTTCAACCAAAACAGTTTACAGCCCTAAATGTATTCAGTGATCGTTGTTAGGTGTCTTGAACACATTTTAGGTGCATGCTCGCTGAGTAAGGGACGGATGAGAGGATGTCAGTGGGTGACTGCAACCACACTTCAGGGTGCATTGAACACTGCAGCACACCAGTGGTCTGGCTGCTCTGGATGGGCTTCAGGACGCCGTGGCGTGGTGGATCAGCCATTTCGTCTCGTGTAGTGATTGGTTGCCTTTCTACAAAGATCCATGACACACATTTGTGAGGTCATGTGAGCAGCTGCACATGAGTTATTTAGAGGCTGAGCTTATAAAAGTACAGTTATAAACACAACTGCATGATGAACCATCTTCAAAAATGACTGTGGTGCAGACTCGGTGTATAAATAAATGAAAACAATGTGATTTTTACGCTGAGGCAGAAAGGTGCGAACGCTTATTTTGTAATATTTAAATGAGGTCGAGGAGGAAATTAAAGTTCTTTCCACTTCCTGTACTTAAATGCTTGAACTATTGAACTGTGGCAGCAGAGTTTGGGGGAAACCTTTTGAGGAATTTGTTTTCATTTCGTCTGTCACTTTTATAGCCTTTTTTCTTTTTATTTATAGTGTTACTTGAGTATGTGTGAGTGGACATTCTGTAATGACATTTAGATCTGCCCGCAGCAAACGATGAACTTGTGATGAAACGATGAAATGGCTTCATGAAGATCTTTACATGCTTTTCTAGCTCTTTTGTTCTGCTTTAAACTTGTACAGCTTGTTGCACCGAGGTGCAGTTAGTGTGATCAACATTTTTCTGTGAATGACATTTAATCTGTTTCAGTTCCTGCATTTGTTCCCCTTTTACAGAGACTTGTTTTGTTGAACTTAAAAACTAGAAGTACAGGTACAGAAGTGACGCTTGAAAGGTCGTGAAGCCTTTATAATTTTCTATATTTCTGCATAATGACCTAAAACATCATCAGATGTTCACATAAGATCTAAAAGTAGATAAAGAGTTAAACAAATGAGATAAAAAATATTATACTTGGTCATTTATATATTGAGGGAAATGATCCAATATTACATATTTGTGAGTGGCAAAAGCATGTGAACCTCTTGGATTATCAGTTAATTTGAAGGTGAAATTAGAGTAAGATGTTTTAAATTAATGTGATGATGATCAGGTGTGAGTGGACACCCTGTTTGATTTAAAGAACAGATCTATCAAAGTCTGCTCTTCACAACATGTTTGTGGAAGTGTGTCATGACATGAACAAAGGAGATTTCTCAAGACCTTAGAAAAAAAGTTGTTGATGCTCATCAGGCGTGAAATATTACAAAACATCTGTAAAGAGTTTGGACTCCACCGACCCACAGTCAGACAGATTGTGTAGAAATGGAGGAAACTCAAGACCATTGTTACCCTCTCCAGGAGTGGTGGACCAACAAAGATCACTCCAAGAGCGAGGTGTGGAATAGTCAGTGAGGTCACAAAGAGCTCAGCGTAACTTGTAACAACTGCAGGCCTCTCTCACATTGACTGGTGTTGATGTTCATGAGTCCACCATCAGGAGAACACTGAACAACAATGCTGTGCATGGCAGGGTTGAAGGAGAAAGACACTGCTCTCCAAAAAGAACATTGCTGCTCGTCTGCAGTTTGCTAAAGATCACGTGGACAAGCCAGAAGACTGTTGGAAGAATATTCTGTGGACGGATGAGACAAAAATAAAACTGTTTGGTTTAAATGAAAAGTTTAATGTTGGGAGAAAGAACTCTGCATTGCTGGATAAGAACCTTATCCCATTTGTGAAACATGGTGGTGGTAGTATCATGGTTTGCATCTGTTTTGCTGCATCTGGGCCAGGACGGCTTGCCATCATTGATGGAACAATGAAATCTGAATTATATCAGATAATTCTAAAGGAAAATGTCAGAACATCTGTCCATGAACTGAATCAAGAGAAGGTGCGTCATGCAACAACACAATGACCCTAAACACACAAGTTGTAAAGAATGGTTAAAGAAGAATAAAGTTCATGTTTTGGCCAAGTCAAAGTCCTGACCTTACTCCAATCCAGATGTTGTGGAAGGACATGAAGCAGCAGTTAATGTGAGGAAACCACCAACATCTAGAGTTGAAGCTGTTCTGTACGAGGAATGGGCTAAAATTCCTCCAAGCTGCAGGACATGATCCACAGTTACCAGAAATGATTAGCTGCAGTTGTTACTGCGCTGTGGGGGTCACACCAGGTACTGAAAGCAAAGGTTCATATAATTTTGCCACTTACAAATATGTAATATTGGATCATTTTCCTCAATAAATACATGACCAATAATAATATAGTATAATATTTTTGTCTCATTTGTTTAACTGGGTTCTCTTTATCTACTTTTTGGACTTGTGGGAAAATCTGATGATGTTTTAGGACATATTTATGCAGAAGTATAGAAATTTATGCAGAAGTATAGAAAATTATAAAGTGTTCACAAATTTTCAAGCACCATGTGTGTGTGTGTGTATATATATATAAATTATATTTGCATATTCGATTTCCCGACAAAGAATGTCCATTCATGAAGAAAAATTGTGCAGTTAAAAAGGTACCGTACTCATTGCGAAGTATGAATTTAAAAAATAAAAGCATTTTCATCCTGAACTACATAAAACTGGTGAAGTTGGAAACCAGTAGTTTTCAAGATATATTGATTTTTATTTGTGAAATGCAGGTACACACCCCATGAAAATAAAGCAACCAACTGAATCCACCAAAAACCAAGTGGACACTCGAGTCACATGATTGACCCAAGCTGGCCCCAGACTGTGTAGCTAAACAAATACAGTATGGTCGGAATCTGACAAGCGCAGAGTCCTGGAGAAGACGTTCAGGTGGAAAAATAAGAAAAAAATCTGCTGTTAAACACACAAGAAAAAGAACGAGTGCAAAAACGGAGCTCATCTCTTTGTAAAACTTCTTCTAGTTTACTGGAGAAGTTTACAAAGTTATAAGTTTGTTTCCTCATAACATATCCTTTTATCTGAATACTTTATCCAACAAATGTGACTGTAACAATGTACCAGCACATCCAAACTGATGGGCTCCTTGTTCCCAAACTTCTACAGGCCGTGCCATCGTTGACCTATTTCCATTCACTTCGGCTGTTTTCATAGGTAAACAAAAGCATGCGTTAGCTGGCATCTGCTCATAAACTTTGCTCACAATTTTTAAATTTAAGAACATATTTATTTTATTTATGAATTTATTCATTTTAGAGTAAAATACAAAACAATTACATATATGATATGAAAACAAAATATAAAATGAAAGGCAGCAGAAGGAAGAAAAAAATCTTATTATATCTGCCCCTTTTTTAAAACAATCAATTCAAACAATAATTATCTATAAGTAACAGAACAAAATGAATAACTCATCCTAATTTTCTAATTCTAACACATTACACATTAAACTACTTCATTTTTTTAACAATTCGTTTTTGATCATTTTGACATAAACATTGACTTTGCATTTTTTTAAACATCACTCCAAACCATTCCACAATCCAATTTCCTGGATTGAGGTAGACCGTCCCTTTAAACTGGTTCTGTACTGTGGTTTTACAAATACAGGTGGTCCCCGACTTACGTACGAGTTCCGTTACTACGCATCATTTGTAACTCGAAAATTGGTAAGTCGGAACCCACACCAGCCGCCACTGACTACCGGTACACGTACATGTAAGTTACCAAGCACTTCGCCTATCCTAACACAGCCACATAATTATATAAAAACATACATGTACTGTACAGTACATTTATTTAGAGACATATTGTACAGTAATTAAATAAAAAAATACAATTTCTCACTGTGAGCTGGTCTCCACCGCCAGTCAGTCCGTGTCTCTGGTGGGGGTAGCATCAGCATTTTAGCCCCCGTTAGCTCGGTGTCGTCCCTCCAAAAGGCTGCCCAGCTGTTTATCCACGTTTTAACATGTTACCTCGGTGTCCATCAAACATCTTTGCTGCCAGGCAGACATGGATGGAGCTCCCAGCTGCAGCAGGCTCTCGCCGCCGCGCGAGTCGGGTCTGCTTTAGCATTTTAGCCCCCGTTAGCTCGGTGTCCGTCCCTCCAAAAGGCTGCACCGCTGTTTATCCACGTTTTAACATGTTACCTCGGTGTTCATCAAACATCTGAGGCTGCCAGGCAGACATGGATGGAGCTCCGGCCGCCCGCAGCAGGCTCTCCGCAGCCGCGTGAGTCGGGTCCGTTAGCATTAGCATGTTAGCTCGTGGTATTTCCACTGCATCTCGCTGTCTGCTGCTTCACGCGTTCCACGGCGTCTTTGTCCTTCGTCTATCTGTCTCGCCGCAAAACCGCCGTACAGCTGAAGTGCATGTGTCCCCGCGGAGCAATCTCTGTCGAAGCCGGAAGCTAAAAACATTGCAACCGGAAACTACCGGAACATACCGGAAGTTGTGTAATTCGGGTTAAAAACAATAAAAATAATAATTTGAATAATAATACTTTATTTATAAAGCCATTTAAAACAACCACAGCTGCAACAAAGTGCTGTACACATGAAATCAAGAACATTTAAACACACACAAAAAAAACTTGTTTTAAATTTTATTTCATATTTTTATTAATTATGATAACTTCGTAAAGTCGGAACTTCGTAAGTCGATGTCGTCATAAGTCAGGGACTACCTGTATCTCTGTTCCCTTAAGATTGTTATGGAAGCCCATTTCCGCCACTCCATTTAAAAAAATAGCAAAAATGATCTCAAAATAATGAGATAGTATCTCATTATAATGAGATAGTATCTAATTAATTTGAGATACTATCGCATTATAATGAGATAGTATCTCATTATCTATCTCATTGGTTCAAATCCCGGTCCGGGGCCTTTCTGGGTGGAGTTTGCATGTTCTCCCCGTGCATGCGTGGGTTTCCTCCGGGTACTCCGGTTTCCTCCCACAGACCAAAAAACATGCTTGTTAGGCTGATTGGTGACTCTAAATTGACCCTAGGTGTGAGTGTGAGAGTGGATGGTTGTTTGGTGTGAGTGAGACAGGTCCCTCTTGTAAATGAGTCCCCGTGACTCAACGAGGCTAGCCTGTATAAATAAAGGTTGAATGAATACTATCTCATTATGTTGAGATCATTTTTGCTATTTTTTTTAATAGAGTGGCGGAAATGGGCTTCCATAGAAGGTAACAACTTTGTCTTTTAACAAAATGAATTTGAATGTTTAAAGGTAGTGCGTTGTTCTGAGCTCTATACATAACTGATAAAATATTATAATCTACCAAATCATGGAATCCAGTCCATCACAGAAACACATAGAGACAAACAAGTGGGACACTTTGGTTACCAGTTAGCCTAACATGCGTTTTTTGGTCTGTGAAACTGAGGTACCTGTAGAAAACCCACACATGCACAGGGAGAACATGCAAACTCCATCCAGAAAGGATGGAGTTGAACCTGCAGCCTTCTTGCTGTCAGGCAACATCGCTAACCGCTGCACCACTGTGCCGCCCGTTGTAAACATTGAATAAACGTTCAGTTAGGCAGCTAACATAAGCCAGACCAGTATCAGTTTTCGTACGAGAGTAAAGATTAGAAATGCAAAGCTCTTTAAAAACCTTTGCATACTTGTCCGAAAGTAACCCTACTGTGTACTGCATTGAAAGGCAGTATTTCCCTCATGGAGGGGGGATGGGCTTGAGCTCCATAGCATCATCTGTCAAAAGAGAATGTGTATGAGCTTCCTCATAGCAACTTCCCCCACCTACTTCTTTTTGGATTGCATGCCCTTATGTGGGAAATGAGTCTTGTGGTGTGAGACATTTCAGCCTATCAGAGAGGGTGAGGATGACAGGGAGGTGGAGGGGGGAGGCAGAAGAAGCCAGCAGGCCTGTCTGGGTGGGGTCTGCATGAGGGAGGGAACCAACAGAGCCGGTACTGGTGAGGTTTGAGAATGAATGATCTGCTCATGTAGACACAGCTGGAGTATCTCTGGAGCCAAAGCATCTTTTTAGGAAGGGAGTAAAATCAAAAAGGGGATTATTTCTGTAAAAATCAGCCTGAGAGACTTGTCATTTTTCCAACAATGCAACGTGAGTATAAATGCTGTTTTTTAATTATTATTTTAAATACATGTAAGAAGGAGGAAGTGCTGTTATCTTGTGTATCCGCTTTCATTGTTACATGTCTGGTTTGGTGAGAAACCTTGTGCATTTTATGTATTGTTAGATTTTCTATGGGTTAAAACGAAGAATGACCTCATTGTTTATGCAGTAATCTTATTTACTTTTACTGTATATTTATTGACAATGGATCTCTAGCTTTCTTTTTTTAAATACCTGGTTTGACTTCAGTTTTTTTTTTTAAATCTAAAGCGTATTTTCGATGGTTACCAGACAGCATACCCCATCCCTTGGCTCATGGGTGTAACCCAACCTGCAGATCTCTGTCATTGTATGCCATTGTAGTTTTACTAACACCCTTTGAAAGCTTATGCTCTTGGTTTCAATTGAAATCACTGGTTTAAAAATGTCGACTACTGTAATGAGCAAAAACCCAACAAAGATGCAGAGGATGACACCGTTCAGCCCGGGAGGATTCAGATCACGTCGTGGAGCCTTTAGTTTCTGTAAATCATGGATATCTCACTTGAGATGGCTTCTTTTTGATAAGCAATGCTGAGAGGGATTGGGCTTTTCTGTGCTGTTTATGGAATGAGTTTAAACATATGTTTGTGGGGGGAGTCCCTTTTGGTTCATGCTATTCACATGTTTGTCTTTGAGGATGGAGTTGTAATGTTTTACATGGGCCAGATCACCTTTTTCTGATAATCAGCGATGAAGCATGAGATGTCTAAGTGTCGTTACTCTCATCTTTTGCTGTGTTTCCCTTCCTGAAAGGACCAGCTGTTGCTAAGCTCAACTCCCATCGTTATAATCCGGATTTACTGTATGACTGCAGTAAATCTGAAACGGTCTGCAAGGTTGCAAACTCCATGAGATGATTCATCGTGGCTATTCTGAGCAATAAAATCAGACTTTAGGAAGAAATGCAAAGGAGCAACGAGTAAACTACTCTCAATCTCTAGCTGAAGATATAATGTGAATGACATTTAGACTAAATAAAAAGTAACATATTTTCCGTCAATTGGTCATATATAGAAAAACAGTTTGTCTAAACTAAAATTAGTTGTTTAGCTTGTTTAGAAAATCAGCTGAAAAATCAAAGGCCTTTATAACCCAGTGTTGACCGCAGCTTTGAAGGAATGGTGATGCTACAAAATAAAAAGTGAATAAAATAAAAAGGTGATTAAAGCGAGGTGTTCAGAGACTGAACCAAGGCTGCTAATTCAAGGCTAAATAAAAAGTAGACTACAGGTAGTCCCCGACTT
This sequence comes from Garcialebias charrua, assembly GCA_038048925.1. Taxonomy (NCBI): domain Eukaryota; kingdom Metazoa; phylum Chordata; class Actinopteri; order Cyprinodontiformes; family Rivulidae; genus Garcialebias; species Garcialebias charrua. The sequence goes on from JBBPBX010003644.1 coordinate 59,009, forward strand.
ACGAGCGAGTTCCGTTCCTACGACTATCTCGTAAGACAAAAATCTCGTACGTCGGAACACGAAACACGTGTTCTCGTAAGTCCGGATTTTCGGTCATAAGTCGGAAAAGTTATGCTAGCGCTACGACGAACACTCGTTTTTCAACACAAACGTTCATACTAGTTCATAAACATGCTCAGAAACTTGTTTACAAACGGTTAGCTAACACACTTTCATCTAAAAACACATAAAAGTGCTGTATTTTTTGTATGTTCTTTACAAATATATACTGTTCGTTAGTGAGCTTGTAAGTCCGGAACCTCGTATGTCGGTGTGCTCGTAAGTCAGGGATTACCTGTATCAAACTTTTCTGTGTTGATGGGATCGTATGACATTTAGCATAATATGAAATGTTTTCAAAGAGAATATACAGTATATGAGGACTCAAAGAAAATAACTTCAGTGCCTGTCTTTAAAGCTGTAAATCCATCCTAAACATTTCATGAAACAGACTTTTTCAGTTTATGAGTGAACCTTTTTTTTTAGATGTCCATCACGCCCAGTGCACCCCTCCATCCCAAGGCCATAACAATGATGGAGACTAAAGAAATAAAGGGGGGAGACCTTTGAGGCTCGCCTCAGTTCAACCCCTCACCCACAGCTTTGTCCCAACAGAATCTCTAATTTGTAAAAAGAAGTTGTCTTCTCGAGCCTCTTCGATGTAAACTGACCACCCTGTCACTAAAAACACACAGTATGTGCAAGTGGCAGCAACACTTTAACTTCCGGGTTATGAATTTTTCAGGTATGCCGGTGCCATTTTAGACACTCCTAGACAAAAAACCCTGTTGGACGTTTTACTTGGCACATGTGTGTCCATTTGAATATGTGCAGAGAAAACATTATTGTTTCTGTTCCCTGACCTTTCTGGAGCGTGTTTCTCTCCTCGTACCCGGGACTAATTGTTCCTGACAATGACAGACTCCTGTCACAACAAGCACACAAAGCTGCCGGTATGTGTTGCCAGCCCCCTTAAATAAACAGGTTGAAACTGAGAGAAAGAGGTGGGGGTCCCGACCAGGCCACAGCGGTGTTCTGAACGAGGGACACGGGTGTGGCAGAGCTGACCATGTTGGAGCTGCGATGTATTGTTCAGACGTGGTTCCTGTGCAGATGTCACACCAACACAAAGCAAAGACGGTTCTGAAGCAACCTCTGAAGTTTGGACGTCTGGTCAAGCGGTCTTTTTTTTTCATTCATTCAACCTTTATTTAGGCAGGTTAATCTCATTGAGCCTCGAGGACTCATTTACAAGAGGGACCTGCTACAAGCTAAAGAATGATGACAACAGCAACAGTAGAATTTCCTTGAACAATCAACAATAGACAAACATTAGAGAGAAATACAGATTTTTTTCAAACAAGTTAAAACAAAGTTATCAAAGTAGCAAAACATTATAAGGCAGATGTAGAAAATCAAAAACAGGAACATGTCTGCACTGCTTTGTTCATCTTCCAAAGACCTCGGAGCTTCTCTGTCCTTTACGCTTTGTGTTTCACAACTATGTCGACTTTCAACGGTGTTCTGTTGACCAAACATTAGTCAGCTGTAAACCAAACGCCATAAAAAGAACAGACGGGTGATAGTTAACAATCTACTTCCTTCTTCAGGTGGTTTCTACGTTCCTTCTTTAATTCGGTCTACAGATCGGGCATCGGGCTGTGATCCACGTTAATAACGTTTGTGAACGTCTGATAAAGCTGGAAAAACAACCTGAAACAAGGACAAAAGTGTGACGCGACCTTGCACCGACGAAGCATTAGCTCACTGCTCGTTGTCACAGATGTGTTTCTGGTTTTCTGTAGGTTACGAAGCAGCTCATCGGTTCGAGTCTGAATCTAAGTTAAAATTAATTCAACCTTTATTTAGGCAGGTTAATCTCATTGCGCCTCGAGGACTCATTTACAAGAGAGACCTGTCTACAAGCTAAAGAATGATGACAACAGCAACAGTAGAATTTCTTTGAACAATCAACAATAGACAAACATAAGCGAGGCATACAGATTTTTTTAAACAAGTTAAAACAAAGATATCAAAGTAGCAAAACAGACAGATTATAAGGTAGAAAATCAAAAACAGGAACATGTCTGCATTGGTTTTTGCCAGGATTCCAACAGATTCTTAAAGCCATTTAGAGAAGTCAAGGTCGAGAGCTTCAGATCTTTTTGTAAGATATTCCATGAAGCAGGAGCGGAGTAGGAGAAGGCCCTTTTTCCAAGTTCAGTTCTCACTGACGGAACACTGCAGGTAATCATGTCCTGAGAGCGCACGCTGTAGCTGCACTCACGCAAAGACATGTAGGAGGAGATGTATGAAGGCAGCAGACCAAGAAGTGATTTAAAGATGAAAATGTACCAGTGGAAGAGTCTGTGTGAGGTTAATGATGTCCAGTTAACCAGTGAATACAGGGTGCAGTGGTGGGTACGATAATCACAACCAGTTATGAATCTTAGAGCACCATGAAAATCATATTGTTTACAAAGAAACACAAACCAATATTTCAAGGCAAAGCTGTGGCTGAAAAGTTTGGAACAAGACTTTCAATGGTCAAAGTCGAAGTTTCTTTATTTGTCATTCGCACCACATGTGGTACATGTGGTGGAATGAAATTGTGTACACGGGGCTCCAGTTACATCCAACAAAAACATAAATTGTAAAGAAAAACAGTAATATGATCTAAGATATGAACTAAGAAATACACTAAGAATACTCTAAGCACTAGTACAAAAACAATACGCCGCACAACAGTTCACTAATCAGAGCTCCTGCTGTTTACTGTACTGTGAACACATACACATTTCTTTGGGTTAGGTATCGCACCTAAAAATTGCTTCTGAAATACAGTATTACTTGTGTGTAAAAGTGTGATTTAAAAATGTTTAACACGTGCAGATGTGTTCAGAGTTCTTGTGTTTGCGCTGTGAAATCTCTTGTTTAGACTGAGCGTTTGGATTTATTTTCCTCACTGTGGACGTTTCTGCGCTCTTCTCTTTCAGTGACCGCCTGCGAGCCCACCACCATCTCTGAAGCTGTGGTGATGGAGCCTCCTCAGGCAGGGGGCTTCCAGGAGTCCTGCGGTGCCGGAGACAGAGCCGCTTCTCTCGATGACGTCATTGTGGACACAGCGAAGTACGTTCATGGAAACACACTCGACTTCGTGTTTGAAAGGTTTACTTTCCGCAGGCCTCTACGTGACTGATTCAGTTTTACTGCGAACAGAAGATGGAGACACGTAGCATTCGTAGAACACTTGTGAGTTAACTTGTGTTGTTTTAAAGGACTTTAAAGTGTTAGAAACTACTGTCCTTTCATCAAAGATGGTCAGCGTTTGTCACGTTATTGGGTTGGTTATGATGAGGTTGTGCCTTTTGCAAACATGGAGCGTCAGTGTCGTTTTGTTTGGATTTGACTAGGAGTACTCATTAGGGAAATCTGTCCATTTTCTTTTTCCACTTCTGGTGCTCCTCTCCAGGAGCCACTGCACAGGAGGTGAGGTAGACCCTGGACAGAAGTCCATCACAGGGAAACAGAGAAAAATGAGACACTCTCATTCACACAGAAACAACCTAGAGCTGGAATACCTGAAAATCAAGATATTTGCGGCGCTGCGAGGCGACAGCAGCAACCACCTTTGGGAAACCAGTCACCCTTGAATGAACGTTTTCTCCTCCCTGTCTTTTAGTGAGTCTTCAGAGGAAGAGTCCACCGGAGAGAAAGAGGACGAGGTCTCTGCTTGTGATACCGTCCCCAGCAGCTCTGAGGCTCCAGCAGCTGAGCAGAGGCAGCAGGGTGAGGCCTGACGACAAGTCGCCACGTGTTGGTTGTCGGAGGGAGGAGCAGCTGGATAGAAACCATAATAATTAGTGTACAAACATAGTCCAGATCTAGGAATGGCCAATGTAGTTTGTATGCTCACTCTTGCTGAAGTCAGCTGAACTTTTTTCCTGTGGAAACACTCGTTCCACATTCTTTGGCAGAACAAACATAGCTTCCTCCTTTCCTTCCCCTAAACTCAGCTCTGACATTCTTTCCTGTTATCGTCACTGACGGAAACTCTTCAGTGGAATCCATGTTAGCTGTGGAAATTAGGAAGTGTGTCCTGAAATAAGATTTAAGTGAGTTTATATTCATACTGCACCCTAAAATCATTATTATAAATAAAAAAAACACAATAATAATTAGAGGTAAAATATTAGTCAATTATTTAAAGCAACATTCAGTGGATTTGTTTTTTCCTAAGAAAAAGATTCTCCATCCCACTTGTCATAATACTTTCAAGCAGTTATCCATTTAGTCATAAATCCACTATGTGACACTTTATATTCAAACCGTCCTTCTGGCAGGAACGCCAATAAGCCATCTGTCTTTAACTCATTCCTTATGAATCATTAAACCTTTCTGGCTTTTGTTTTTGTAGCTCAGGTTTTACTCCTAACTTGTTTGTACTCATTTTGTTTTCCCTGCTGAATGGTATAAAACTAGGGATGCACGATATTGGATTTTTAGCCGATATCCAATATGTTAAAACTTACTTGGCCGATAACCGATACCAATATTTTATATACTTTGTCAGAACATAGCCTGATAATTTAGGCTTATTTGCTACAAACAGTGCTGGGCAGCGCTAATCCAAAAATTAGTTCCGCTTTTCTAAAGCACTTATTAATTTATTTAGGTCCGCAATTTCAAAAGCGCTTATGTATTAGCAACGCTAGCGGACGCTAATGCTAATAAGCTAACGTGCTAATGGCGAACTACTTTTTTAAATCCAGCAGATTTGACCATTTCGTGAAACTCTCAAGCTCAGAAAAACTTGTGCTATAACGTCAGCTATGAAATATATTTTTTCTCAGCAAAGAAATAATTGTTTTTACCGTGTTTTCTTGGAAAGTCCTTAGCTTCTGTGGCTGTCGCGGACGCCATTTTGAACAGTGCTAATGGCGAACTACTTTTTTTAATCCAGCAGATTTGACCATTTCGTGAAACTCTCAAGCTCAGAAAAACTTGTGCTATAACGTCAGCTATGAAATATATTTTTTCTCAGCAAAGAAATAATTGTTTTTACCGTGTTTTCTTGGAAAGTCCTTAGCTGCTGTGGCTGTCGCGGACGCCATTTTGAACAGTGCTAATGGCGAACTACTTTTTAAAATCCAGACGCGTCGCGTAGGCCGCTGAGAAACATCCATAAGTTCACCCTCCATGTTAAAAACTCTTCGTCTGACTCTTCGAAAACAAGCAATAAGGCTGCAGAGTAACACACTGGCTGCTAACTGCGCTCTCTCTAGCCAAGAGACTGAGGGGGACGCTTTTTTGTCACGGACCACATCCGGCGCTGACAGGATATGGTCTGTTAGCAGTCGTCCGGTTGATTTAAGAGCTCGTAAATAAGTTTTTTCGTTTTTACTGATAGATAATTAGTTATTAGCGGTACTGCATTTTAAATAAAAATAGCACAAATCCGCTTATGAATTATAAAAGTTAGTCACTCCGCTGTAAAGCTAACAAATTGTTTAGGTCCGCTATAAGCGGATTAGCGCTTTAGCGCTCCCTAGCCGTCTGGCGCCCACCTTTGGCTACAAAAATTGTGTAACAGCTGTAAGAGCTGGTGGCATTCAGTAACAGCCATATGATATGCATAACACTTTAACTTATATTATCTGAAAAGTGTTAAATGTTATTTATTAGCGTTAGTCACCTGCAATGCTGTCTCACTTGTGGAGGCTTGGTGTTCCAGGTTCCTAGCTGCAGTGTGGGATCCTCTGCACTCGTGTGCATGAAGGACAGCATTTTTAAGTTCAAAGTTTTTGTCTAACCATTGTGCCGTAAGACTAATCATGCAAATGGGGCTAACACGACGTCCAAATGTCTGTGGTAAAACTCATTCAAGTGCTATCGGCTAGCAGCTTCTCAATGACGTCGGAAATTACGGCTTGTAACTCGGGTAAGGTTATGTCGGAAAACCTCTCTCTGACTGGGGACGATGTAGTGAGGCTCAACGTAGTCCAAAAATCTTCAGAATCCGACATCCTCAACAGCAACAAAAAAAAAAGTCCACACCACCGACATTTTGAATTTTCCTCTCCGCCATGAGATCAGGTAGGCGCATGTGATGTCATCACATTGTGCTGTCGCTGCAGGCAATATTGTCACTGAGTTGTGATACAAAAACATCGCCTTTTATATCGGCAAGTTATTTTGATGGAATGACAGATGTCCGGTATTGAACTTTAATGTTAATATTGTCCGATACGGATACCATGCCGATAATATCGTGCATCCCTATATAAATACCCTGATGCATGCTCAATAATCCAGGTAGAAAAATCTAAAACAGCCAAGTCTGGTCCTCTGGACATTCAAAAAACTAAACAAAAAGTAGAAATGTTTCGTCTTTCGTCCGAAAGACTTCCTCAGTCTGAGATGCTGTATTCAGCTCAGTCTTATAAATAGCACTCTCTCACAGTGGATCAACCAGTTTGCTGATGACAGCCAAAACCAGCTGGTTGAGCCACTGTGAGAGGGTGCTATTTATAAGACTGAGCTGAATACTGTACAGCATCTCAGACTGAGGAAGTCTTTCAGATGAAAGACGGAACGTTTCTTCTTTTTTGTTTTGTTTTGTTTTTTGAATGTCCAGAGGACCAGACTTAGCTTTTTTAGATCCCTATATAAAACCGAAACTAAAAGCAATACTGTACTTCAGTAAAATAATGCGACTAAGATTTACATAATCACTAATACTTGGATCATTTATGTTTCACATCCTTCAGTGAATACTAAGCGCCCAGACTCGCTGTCGGTGCCGTCGGCAGCAGAGCTGCGCCTGTGGACGACACAGTGCGACGCAGAGGTGAAGCTCAGAATCGGGGACTCTGGTGTGGCAGCTGAGACCCCTATGACTGTTGACCAGGCGTTCATGTTAGCCGTTAAACGTTTTGGTGACTACACAGCTTTGGGTTGGAAAGAGGGCGAGCAGCAAAAAACTCTCAGCTTCAAAGAATACTACCAGGCCTGCCGCACTGCTGCCAAGAGCTTCCTAAAGGTAGTTCCCTTTCTCCCTCTCTTTTCCAAATCTGATCGTTTCTTCCTGTTGAACCAGTTTTATTCCATTCTTTGACATGGTAACATCGCAGAGCAACAGCACGTCAGTCAGCCTCTCTGAGTTTTAAATGTTTGGGACGAAATAAAATACCTAAATAAAGAGATTGAATGGTGCTTGAAAGTTTGTGAACCTTTAAGGATATATTTCTGCATAAATACAGTAATAACCTAAAATATCAGATTTTCATGCAAGTTCTAAAAGTAAATAAAGAACCCCCAGTTAAACAAATGAGACAAAAATATTATACTTGGTTATTTATTTATTTATTTATTGAGGAAAATGATCCAATATTACATATTATTTGTGAGAGGCAAAAGTATGTGAACCTTTAATTTCATTACCTGGTGTGACCCACAGCAATAACGGCAACTAAACGATTATGGTACGTGTTGATCAGTCCTGCAGCTTGGAGGAATTTTAGCCCATTCCTCTGTACAGAAATTCAACTCTGGATGTTGGTGGTTTCCTCACATTAGCTGCTGCTTCAGGTCCTGCCACAACATCTGGATGGAGTAAGGTCAGGACTTTGACTTGGCCAAAACATGAACTTTATTCTTCTTGAACCAATCTTTGGTAGAACCACTCGTGTGCTTAGGATCATTGTGTTGCTGCGCCTTCTCTTGAGATTCAGTTCATGGACAGATGCTCTGACATTTTCCTTTAGCGTTATCTGATATAATTCAGAATTCATTGTTTCATCAATGATGACGAGCTGTGCTGGCCCAGATGCAGCAAAACAGGATCAAACCATGATTGAACATTGCTGTTCGTCTGCAGTTTGCTAAAGACCATGTGGACAAGCCAGAAGACTGTTGGAAGAACGTTTTGTTGGGACGGATGAGACCAAAATAGAACTTTTCGGTTTAAATGAAAAGTGTTATGTTTGGAGAAAGGACAACACTGCATTCCTGCATAAGAACCTTATCCCATCTGTGAAACATGGTGGTGGTACCCTGCCATGTAACCCGTTGTTGTTCAGTGTTCTCCTGATGGTGGACTCATGAACATCAACACCAGTCATTGTGAGAGAGGCCTTCATGTTAGAAGTTATGCTGATCTCTTTGTGACATCACTGACTATTCCACACCTCGCTCTGGAGTGATCTGTGTTGGTCCACCACTCCTAGGGAGGGTAACAATGGTCTTGAGTTTCCTCCATTTCTACACAATCTGTCTGACTGTGGGTCAGTGGAGTCCAAACTCTTTAGAGATAGTTTTGTAACTTTTTCCAGCCTGATGAGCATCAACAACCCTTTTTCTGAATCTCCTTTGTTCATGTCATGACACACTTCCACAAACATGTTGTGAAGAGCAGACTTTGATAGATCCCTGTTCTTTAAATCAAACAGGGTGTCCACTCACACCTGATCATCATCACATTGATTTAAAACATCTGACTCTATTTTCACCTTCAAATTAACTGATAATCCTAGAGGTTCACATGCTTTTGCCACTCACAAATATGTAATATTGGATCATTTTCCTCAATAAATAAATGACCAAGTATAATATTTTTGTCTCATTTGTTTAACTTTATCTACTTTTAGGACTTATGTGAACATCTGATGATGTTTTAGGTCAAATTTATGGCAGAAATATAGAAAATTATAAAGGCTTCACAAACGTTCAAGCACCACTGCAGCCTAAGACACTTCAGATCTCAAAGGTCTCAGAGTCTATTTAGCTTGTTAAAAAAAAAAAGAAGAAGAAAAAAGCCTGATCATTTGTCACCCAAAAGACCAGTTTGAGCAAACAAGTTTCGTAAATACTCAAGGCTTTAAACTTCTTTCCAAAAATTAGCAGCATGAACTTGAGGCAGTTTGAGTGAAACTCAAAAAAAGCCTGTATAAATAAAGGTTGAATGAATGAATTAACCAGAACAAAAAGCTTGTTCCTGCGCAGGCACAGCAACACAGAACACAGAGACACACTCACAGATTTCTATCCAGTACATGGAACATAATCTGTCTGATGTTGCAGACCTTGAGATCTTTCTGGGTTTTAGGTCATTTAATCTCACTGACATGACATTTTTTTTACTATCTTAATCACTCTGCAGTCAGCAGATAAGTCATCTTCTTATCACTGCTGTCACTGTTATTTTAACCAATGTTGTATAGTGATTCATTTAAATAGCTTCCTGCAGTTTTAAATTTAGATTTCAATTTGCATTATTTTGGTTACAAGAACATTTCACTGTATTATGTTCTTCCTCCATAGAAGCTGCTGCTGTTGTGGAAATACAACATGTTTCTGTAGATCAGCGTCTCTACTGCTGATGGGTCTTTTTAGTGCACAAAGAAATGCAAATGAATCAGTCAGCTCTGAAATTTATAGTCATTAAAAAGCACTACTGTTCAAAAACATGTATAAAATAATCATGAAAATACACATTGCATTAAGGAAATTGCTCAAAGCTGTTGCGACTCCTAGCAATGTTCATGAGAAGAGTATGACTGTTGCAGTGCATCTTTTTGTTTTTTAATTTACAGTAAAACATTTGTCTTTCTGCAGCTTGGTTTGCAGCGATATCATGGGGTCGGGATCCTCGGCTTCAACTCTGCAGAGTGGTTCATCGCTGACATCGGAGCCATTTTGGCAGGGTAACATTTTTATTTTTAAACCTGTTTCGGTCTGTGAGAACAGTTTTATCTCGCTCAGTTTTACAGAACAAAAGTGTGTGTTTATCTTTGGACGTTCATCGTTCCTGAACGACCAACGTTACGCTAAGATCTGAAATGTGTGAGAGCACAACCTCACGTAGCTTCTTCTTACATCGTACACATCTTTGATCGGCTGATTAAAACAGACGAGCGCCACCGTGAAGAAGAGTTATTGCATTAAGTTCAGTTCTTAGGCAACATTCATTCAACCTTTATTTAGGCAGGTTAATCCCATGGAGCCTCAAGGACTCATTTACAAGAGAGACCTGATGCTGATGCTTTAGGTATATCAATCCAGTATGAGCATACAATACAAAACAAAGTGAGCAAATGCTTTGAACTTGGATAAATTAGGTATTTTCGTTTTATATTTGTAATGCTTTAATTAAGCAAACTTTTCCTTCTACTTTTTATGAACCTAATGCCTTGTAGTTTGAACTTTTAAACTGTCACCAATCTGTTCAGCTTGTTGCATCATCTGAGAAAAGAACAGTTTGTTAGAAAAACTAAAATTCAACACACTGATCAGTGAAAGCTAAGCTGCTAAGCCTCTCACTTCCCCAAACATGTGTGCATGTGTGTGTGTGTGTGAGCCAGGGGGGAGATTTTCATGCATTAATTCTATTTTTAATCACCATTTATGATGACGCCTTCTATTCTCTGCCGTTCTTCCGAGATTTATACGAGCTCATAAAGGTTCGTTTAGAAGATCGGATCTGTTTTCTGTTCTCCTTTTCTACTTGCGCAAAGCTAAAACTTCTCGAAACTTGAGCACACGTACGAGTACTGTCTGAGCTAGCAACACTCCCTCGCATTGTGTGCTCTGTCATAAAAGGAATGTGAACCCGTTAAACCAGTCGTGGTACGATCGCGTTTACGCACTTTGTTTTTAAGATGAGATGCGGTCATGTTGCGGAGTGGATGTAGAGTTGAGGTTTTTGGTGAAACGTGGCTGCTTGATGAGGGAAATTTTGAGGCGCATGTGCTAATTTTGACTCTTTGCGTCTTGCAGGGGCTTGGCTGTGGGCATCTACACCACCAACTCTCCCGAGGCGTGCCAGTATGTAGCAGAAGACTGCAGAGCCAACGTCATCGTGGTGGAAAATCACAAACAGCTGCAGAAAATTCTTCAGGTGAGACAAGAATGACTGAATTTGAACTCATAACCCATGACTGTCAAGTTTACTTCGATCTGATGAGTGTGTTTAGGCAGTGGTGGAGAAAGTACAAATAAACAGACAAAAATGTAGTAAAAGTAGAAGTACCATATTAATGTTTTTACTTAAGTAAAAGTAAATAAGTACCGTACTTGCTTTTAAAAATACTTAAAAGTATTAAAGTAACAGTACTTGCTGAATGTATTACCTAATGCAATGGTCTATATAATATCATCAAGTGTGCGTACTACTGTTTGTATTTTTTCTGTAATACAGTACATTAATAGTGGTGTTTGAATAAACAATGCTGCAGATAATAGATGTTTTATTGTGTTTACTCTGACACAGTTCACAGTTGGACTTGTGATTCTGTGCATCAGAATTTCAGGGATGAAATGCAGAGTGAAATGACATTAAGCAAAATAAGAAGAGGAATGATTATACTTTTGAAAGTTTTTATTTAACACAAAACAAAACCCATGTGTCATTTTAACTGCAGTAAAGCCATTCAAGTAAAAGTTGTCTGACAAAAAAAAGGAGCATTAGACCTAACAAAGGAACAGGCTCTGATCATTTCAACTGCAGTTTGTCATCAACTCTAGTTAAAATACTGTCTAATAATAATAATAATAATAAATTCAATTTATACCGCACTTTTCATTAATAAAAATCTCAAAGTGCTACAACAATAAAACAAGTGATAAAATCAAATAAAATCAATAATGGTATCAACTGTCTAGTCAACCTTGTAATGGGTCAATAGTGAACAATATTTTAACTTCCTGACACCAGTTTCGAAACGTAGACCTGAGTGTCAAGCCATCTCTTGTCTCCTAACATCCCATGAACTGACAATTTTAATATTGCAGCAAGAATTTCTTGTTCAAGTTCAGAAGAAGTTGGTTTTCAAAGATATTTGAGTCCAGCCTGACTCTTTTGGGAGAGAGAATCTGTCCTGAACAGTCTTTCAATAATATTTCAATAATATTTCATTAGTCTTTCAATAATCTTTCCAGCTCTTCTTGAAGGCAGGTCTAATGTTACCTGTCCACTTTGCAGTGATTCAATGGACCAACTCCCCTCTCGACATCAGTTTTACTTTCAAACTAACGACAAATCAAAAAACTGCAACGTGAATGTAACTTGTAACTCAACACATTATAGAAATGTAGTGTAGTAGAAAGTACAGATACTTCATGTAAAATGTAGTGGAGTAAAAGTAAAAGTACCCACATTTAACTCTACTTAAGTAAAGTACAGATAAATGAAAAATGTACTTAAGTACAGTAACAAAGTATTTGTACTTAGTTACATCCCACCGCTGTGTTTAGGACACTCTGAAGCCATGGTATGAATGTCCTTTAACTGATGTCTGCACGTTTTCTGTCTCACGCTGCTCCTCTGACGCCGACTGGTGCCTTCATTATCACAGCTGTACTGATATAAGATTCATTATCACAGCTGTACTGATTTAAGATTGACAAGTTCCTCCAAGTGTGTAAACTTGTGTGCTCTTCATTCAGCCTTCTCACCATCAAACATTGATGGTGAGGATGTTTCACCTCCCATTTGTATGTGTTCTCCTAAAAAAAATAATCATAAAACAATTGTCTTTAGCAGCTTCAGTTGTGGCTGTAGCTCAATCAAAGGGCAAGCAAGTGGCTTTCACGTCTACCCGTTGTTTTCCTTCTATTTATATATTTTTGGATGAAATTAGTCAAACTAGAAAGATCCTGGAGAAACTTTTGACGAGACTGATACATGGCGGCCATTTAAAAAACATGTTTTTACAATACTATGCTTTTGGGTTCACTCTCAGCTACCTCCATAACAAATTTCAGCACAACATGGCAAAACAAATCAACAAGTCTTTTTGTTTTCTTGTAATTCATGGTGGGCATCTTGGATTTTGGATTCAGTATGTGTCGGGGAACAACAGCCAAACCAAATTTCAGCTCAAAATCTCAAAGAATCACTGAGTTACAGGCATTTTTGAGTTTTCTGAGGTAGCTGTGGCAGCCATCTTGCACCAAAATGGCTCCTAAAATTATTTAATGTTTCGTTCAGAGATCTCGTCATGTGACCTCACTGTTGCATATATAGGCTGTAAAAGTTCAACCATGCGTTTTGAATGAGAAAAATGGCATCTTTGTTTGCAAATTACGTCGCCATGGTAACTCGAAAAACCATTAATAGTAATAGCACACATCAGAGTGCTGAGTCGGTCATTTTGATATATTTGTGGCATACATTGCGGTTCAGGCCACATTAAAGTTGATAGAAGAGCAAGACCCTTGTCAGATTGATAATATCGTCATCGTATTTGATTCTTTGTACCCAGATTGAAGACAAGCTGCCTCACTTGAAAGCCATTGTCCAGTATAAAGATGCACTGAAAGACAAAAGACCAAATCTGTATTCGGTAAGTTCACGCTTTATGCTCAGGGAGCCTGAAAGGATTACCTGTAATAACTGCCAAAAATAAAAAGTGTTTTTTAAATATTATTTTGTGCTCTACAGTGGGAAGAGTTCATGGCACTTGGACGGGACGAGCCTGACGCACCTCTCGATGAAGTCATCTCCAGCCAGAAGCCCAATCAATGCTGCACGCTCATCTACACCTCAGGAACCACAGGCCAGCCCAAAGGAGTTATGTTGAGCCACGACAATGTAAGCTTTCATTGCCACAAGCATTTTTTTTTTAAAACTTGAAGTGTCACATGCTTTGTGCCTGACACTGACAGCAGAGACTGCTATTTAGTGAAGAAGAGGAAAGTGCAAGAGCAGCAGACGGCCAGCAAGATTTCAGCGTTTCAAAGATTTCTACATTTGAACCATAAGAGTTAAAATCACTGCAGTGTCAGCATTTTCTAATTCTGTTGAACGTTTAATTTATACCCACGTTTATTCCAGCAGATTTATGTGGAACTGCAACTCCAAGTATTTGTTTTGATTCTTTCCTTTTTACTTAAAAAATACACACACACGTTACTACCCCACGTTACAGAAATGTATTTTACATAAATTGTATGCTTGTCTACAAACAAACCATTTCAGCATTAATCTGCATTAACCTAGCAGTGCTTAATTTGTAAACTAAATGATGCTGGAATGCAAATAGCGGTGCGGGGGTGTCCTCCACCAGAACATTTTTAATAAAGTACATGCCATTTTCTGCACTCTGGTGTATTTAAAAAAAAAATTTTTTTTTATTCGTTTCAAATAAAAAAATACAGCAATTTAATAGACACATGACACAAGACATACAATATAATTTTAAAATGAAGGGTGGCAGAATGAAGAGAGTATCTTATTCTATCCGCCCCCATTGTACAGAACAATCAATTCAAACAGAAAACCTTCAATAAGCAACTAAAAAAAAGAGAGAAATATGCATAATAATAATAATAAGTCAAGAAGACAAAAAAAGGAACGACACATGTAATTAACAATTTTGACACTAGACAAGATAAATTATTTTATATATATATTTTTGCAAATATATTTTTTGTTATCATATTCTTAAATGAGGATATTGATTTTGCATTTTTAATTTCGGCTTCCAAATTATTCCATAATCTAATTCCTTGGATCGAGGTTGACCGACCCCTGAATTTTAACGGGTTGTTTAACATCTACGTTTATCTACATTTGTAAACACTTAATTCAATAACTATTTTAGAGCAACTAGAAGCATGACCAACAGCTCGCCTTGTGTGAATAGAACATGCTCCACTGTTCCAGTATCTCCATTGCCTTCATGTGCGTCGTCAATTCTCAGTTGTTTACCGGTAGTTGTACAATGAGAAGACTTTATTTTTAATGAAAGTAAATTGTTCTGACTTTTTGCCATATTTATTGCTTAAATTGGTGCAGCTGTTTAGGTACGTGATGTATGTAACGTAACCATCAAACACTTCTCTTGTTGTATTTTTAATAAATAATCTAAATTTTATTAATGATCCACTTAAACTGTAAAACTGATTTGCAATTGAGTAGTGATGTTTAATTATATTTTTGTGTTTTTAATGAAATTGCCCATGACTGAACTGTTAGGGGTGGAGATTGTTTAATGGTAGAAGCAAAAATGCTTACTTGAAGGGGCAGGTCATACGTGATATTAGGAAGCTCGTAAGTGGCTGTTATGTTTAAAATGAGTGTTTATGTAATTACTTTCAGATTACAGATCCAATATAGGTTTTATTCTTTCAAGGCAGTCATATTTGTTCAAAACTTTATTATGAGTAAGCCTGAGAGGGTTACCAGATCCAAGCAGACAGTTACCGGAACGCACCCCGTTAAAAATAAGTTTTCCCAGATCCTGTTCCAGCAAGATCCGGCTCAAATTATGCCCTGCCTATTAAGAATGAACATGGAGTGTGCAATCAAGAGTTTTCTGCTGCTTTAAAGCAGTTTTATATAACTATGGGTTTTAGTCCCTGTTACAACAATCAAAAAGCAAAGGGAATATTACTGTGAAGATCAACCTTTAAAACTGTTTTAATATGTTTTTAAGTGTAATGCATTATAGGTTGTAGTGAACATATACCAGTACATTACATATAAACCTGCAACGTTTTAGGATGTTTAGTAACACTTTTTAGGTTTTAAATGCTTTTTAGAGGCCCTTAAAGGTTCAGTCTGCAGTTTCTGTAGAGTGCAGCACTTAGAAAAAATTTCAACAGGCAAAGCATTCTGATCCCTCCCCCTCAGAGCCATATATGGCTCTGCTCTCCCATGGTCTGCTGAAATTCAAATTCAAGCTCTGTTTTTATTGGCTGATTCAAATTCAAGCTCTGTTTTTATTGGCTGGTTAATGGCGGGTCACTTTTTCTTTTTAGAAATGCCTATTTACCACCTGGAGAAGCAAGGGGACAATATTTTTTTTTAGTTTTTTTCAGAGATTACCTCTCTAACATCAGTCTAGTGACAGAGTGAAGAAATATGTTAAAAATATATTGTTAGAAAAGTTACATATAGCAGCTTTAATGAGTAAATATTGTCTTAGATATATTTAAGGTTATGCACAGTATGTATTCTTTTACAACTGCTTGTTATTTTAATAAGCTAACGTACCCAGTTTGATATTTTCACTAATGAAACAGTGGTTAATTACGATTAAGACATTATGGACACTGTGTTTCCATGTCTTCCTGCTCAGATAACTTGGACGGCGCTGTCCACCTGCAAACATGTGGAGCTCAACGACGCCACTGTGTCTCAGGAGGTGGTGGTCAGCTACCTGCCGCTGAGCCACATCGCAGCGCAGATGGTCGACATATGGGTCACCATGAGGGTCGGAGGGGCGACATTCTTCGCCCAGCCAGACGCACTGAAAGTACGCAGCAGCTGTATTTGTACATTGTGGAGAACACGCCAGCCTTAAACATAAAACACTTAGTGGCTCTTACAGCTGCTCTAATCTACATTTATGATGTTCATAGTGTCCCATGGACTGTCGTAAAGATGTGAACAAAATTCAACATTTTAAATCAAAGGTAAAAATAAATGGTGTTTTACTGGATTGGACAAAACAGCGTAGGTCGGTTGAAAGACCTAGTTGTTAAACCAAATTCACATGTTTGACAATGTCACTACAACTAAGGAATATATAAGAAAAAGCTGAGCTGCTGAAGCTAAAATGAGCATACACAATATTGTCTTTGAGGGCAGAAAACTTCCAACATCTTGGTAAATAAAAGTGCAAATGTAAAGTTTGATAAAAACCTTTAAAATGCATGCTAACACGAAACGAAGATTAATATTAAGGCCATGCAAATATTCCATGACTGTCCTTTAAATGCTATCCAGTTCGTTTGAATCACAGTAAAGATGGTGACCTATAGTTGCAGGTTATAAAATGTGACATTTTGTTAATCTGTGGGAGTGTAATCCGTGTATCAACACTTTATCAACCATCATTCCACTTTATCAGCAATAGAAAGACTTGTTAAATGTGCTCAGCTGATTTCTTTCAAGGACTGTTTTTATCGTTTTGAGTTCATTATTTAATCATAAACCAAACAAGTGTAACATAAGAGATACCCAGGCGATATGTGACTTTTACACATTTAGGAGGCCTAAATGTCTCTTCTTTTCTGTTCATAAAGATTTTCCAAACTTTATGCACAGCATGATACATATTTTGTCCATTTTTGCCATTAGGGTTCGCTGGTGAACACCTTAAAGGAAGTGCGTCCCACGGCCTTTATGGGCGTCCCACGTGTCTGGGAAAAAATGCAGGAGAAGATGAAATCTGTCGGAGCAAAGTCTTCAACTGTGCGCAGGAAAGTGGCTGCTTGGGCGAAAGACGTGGGTCTGCAGACCAACCTGACCAAGATGAACCGGTATGTATGCATTATGAAATTAAAGCTGCATTCAGTCGAGGTTTAATCAACTCTTCAATGAAAACTTCCTCCTGTGGTTCTTTTCTGTCTGTACTTCCCTCGTTCATATAACCTCTGCAATTAGCATTTAGCTGAGGCAGTAGTTTTATTTCTTGTGCTTTTTTTTTTACCGCATTGTACTTTGCATCTTGTTCCATTACCATCGATCTGACACGTCGACTCTTGTAAACGCTTCTATTTTTGTTTCCCCTTAGAAATACAGCAGATGGCCCTGCTACATTCAGCTACCACATCGCCAAAAAGCTCGTGTTCAAAAAAGTGCGCAAGGCTCTGGGCCTGGACCGCTGCATAAAGTGCTACACGGGCGCCGCTCCCATCACCAAAGACACTCTGGAGTTCTTCCTCAGCCTTGACATCCCTCTGTACGAACTGTACGGCATGAGCGAGAGCACCGGACCGCACACCATCTCCCAACCTGAGGCCTTCAAACTCACCAGGTACTTTGCTCGTTGTCCCTGCTGTGTTGAGATGCTTTTCACAATAAAAGCACAGCAAAATGTTTGCTCTGTAGTCACATTACCTGTATTTATTTTGCAGTTGTGGAAAAGAGATCCCAGGGTGCAAAACAAAGCTGCACAACCCCGACGAGGAAGGAAACGGTGAAATCTGCTTTTGGGGTCGCCATGTATTCATGGGTTACCTTAATATGCCCGACAAGACGGAGGAGGCTTTGGATGAAGATGGCTGGCTGCACTCGGGTGACCTGGGCAAACATGATGAGAAGGGCTTCCTCTTCATCACTGGGCGAATTAAAGGTACACCTCAAACTCCACAGGAGGTTTTGTGCTCCATGTTACAAATATATTTATTCAAGGCATATACAAACCGGATTCCAAAAAAGTTGGGACACTAAACAAATTGTGAATAAAAACTGAATGCAATGACGTGGAGATGGCAAATGACAATATTTTATTCGTAATAGAACATAGATGACAGATCAAAAGTTTAATCTGAGTAAATGTGACATTTCAAAGGAAAAATATGTTGATTCAAAATTTCAGTGTCAGCAAATCCCAAAAAAGTTGGGACAAGTAGCAATAAGTGGCTGGAAAAAGGAACTTGAGCATATAACGAACAGCTGGAAGACAAAATTAACAATAATTAGGTCAACTGACCTCGCTGTGCGTAAGGGTCCATCCATCCATCCATCCATTGTCTTCCGCTTATCCGGGTCGTGTCGCGGGGGTACAGCCTAAGTAGGGAGGCCCAGACTTCCCTCTCCCCAGCCACTTGGAGCAGCTCCTCTGGGGGAATCCCAAGGCGTTCCCAGGCCAGCCGAGAAACATAGTCCCTCCAGCGTGTCCTGGGTCTTCCTCTGGGTCTCCTCCCGGTGGGACATGCCCGGAACACCTCACCAGGGAGGCGTCCAGGAGGCATCCTAACCAGATGCCCGAGCCACCTCAACTGGCTCCTCTCGATGTGGAGAAGCAGCGGCTCTACTCCGAGTCCCTCCCGGATGACTGAGCTTCTCACCCTATCTCTAAGGGAGAGTCCAGACACCCTGCGGAGAAAACTCATTTCAGCCGCTTGTATCCGAGATCTTGTTCTTTCGGTCATAACCCAAAGCTCATGACCATAGATGAGGGTGGGAACGTAGATCGATCGGTAAATTGAGAGCTTTGCCTTTTGACTCAGCTCTCTCTTCACCACGACAGACCGGTACAGCGCCCGCTTCACTGCGGACGCTGCACCTATCCGCCTATCGATCTCACGCTCCAGTTTTCCCTCATTCGTGAACAAGACCCCGAGATACTTAAACTCCTCCACTTGGGGCAGGACCTCCTCCCCGACCCGGAGAGGGCATGCTACCCTTTTCCGGCTCAAGACCATGGCCTCGGATTTGGAGGAACTGATCCTCATCCCGGCCGCATCACACTCGGCTGCAAACCGCTCCAGCGAAAGCTGTAGATCACGACCTGATGAAGCCAATAGGACCACATCATCTGCAAAAAACAGAGAAGCGATTCTAAGGCCACCAAAACGGATCCTCTCAACACCTTGGCTGCGCCTAGAAATTCTGTCCATAAAAGTTATGAACAGAATCGGTGACAAAGGGCAACCTTGGCGGAGTCCAACTCTCACCGGAAACGAGCCTGACTTACTGCCGGCAATGCGGACCAAGCTCTGACACCGGTCGTACAGGGACCTAACAGCCCATATCAATGGGCCGTATTTGCTTAAGGGTCAAGGCTGTAAAACTCTACTGGATGCTCGTGATCTCCGGGCCCTTAAATGTCACTGCACCTCAAACAGGAATGCCACTGTCAAGGAAATAACAGAATGGGCTCAGGAATACTTCCAGAAAGCATTGTCAGTGAACACAATCCACCGTTGCCAGCTGAAACTCTACAGTGCAAAGAGGAAGCCATTTCTAAGCAAGCTCCACAAGCTCAGACGTTTGCACTGGGCCAGGGGTCATTTAAAATGGAGTGTGGCAAAATGGAAGACTGTTCTGTGGTCAGATGAGTCACGATTTGAAGTTCTTTATGGAACACTGGGACGCCATGTCATCCGGACCAGAGAGGACAAGGATAGCCCAAGTTGTTATCAACGCTCCGTTCAGAAGCCTGCATCACTGATGGTATGGGGTTGCATGAGCGCTTGTGGCATGGGCAGCTTGCATGTCTGGAAAGGCACCATTAATGCAGAGAACTATGTTCAGGTTCTAGAACAACATATGCTCCCATCTAGACGTCATCTCTTTCAGGGAAGACCCTGCATTTTTCAACAAGATAATGCCAGACCACATTCTGCAGCAATCACAACATCATGGCTACGTAGGAGAAGGATCCGGTACTGAAATGTCCAGCCTGCAGTCCAGATCTTTCACCTATAGAGAACATTTGGCACATCATAAAGAGGAAGGTGCGACAAAGAAGGCCCAAGACGATTGAACAGTTAGAGGCCTGTATTAGACATGAATGGGAGAGCATTCCTATTTCTAAACTTGAGAAACTGGTCTCCTCTGTCCCCAGACGTCTGTTGAGTGTTGTAAGAAGAAGGGGGGATGCCACACAGTGGTAAAAATGGACTTGTCCCAACTTTTTTGGGATTTGTTGACGCCATGAAATTTTGAAACAACATATTTTTCCCTTAAAATGATACATTCTCTCAGTTTAAACTTTTGATCTGTGATTTGTGTTCTATTCTGAATAAAATATTAGATGTTGGCACCTCCACATCATTGCATTCAGTTTTTATTCACAATTTGTTTAGTGTCCCAACTTCTTTGGAATCCGGTTTGTATTAGGGTTACAGCTTATCAATAAGTATTTTGTTCTGCAGAGCTGATCATCACTGCAGGAGGTGAGAACATCCCTCCTGTCCCCACCGAGGACGCAGTGAAGGAGGCTGTGCCGCTGATTAGCAACGCCATGCTAATTGGAGACAAGAGGAAATTTCTGTCCATGCTGCTAACCATAAAGGTGAGCATTTATATACTGAGACTGTTTATAGCACTGTGGCCATCAGAGGTTGTGAATTCCACTCATGCAGAAAACAAAGAACAACCTGTTGCAGAATGACAGGAGGCTGATAAAAGATCAAAATGTGATCTTCTCTATCTAATCTTTGGTGTTTGGCTTGAGCAAAACGAGTTGAAGTGTTTTTGTCCAGCACTCCCATCTGGTGGTGGTTTAGAGAAACTGCATGCCCAGGCTGTATTGAACAATAAAACCATAACTTTTGTCCCCCACACTTTGCAGTGCCAAGTGAACGCAGAGTCAGGAACTCCTGAGGACGAGCTGACACCAGAAGCCGTGGCGATCTGCAGCCGGCTGGGCAGCAACGCCACGCGAGTCTCTGAGATCGCAGGTGGCAAAGACCGTGCAGTCCACGCCGCCATCCAGGAGGGAATAAACCGAGTCAACGAGAAGGCAACGTCGAACGCCCAGCGCATTCAGAAGTGGCTCGTTCTGGATCGGGACTTCTCAGTCGGTGAAGGAGAGCTGGGTCAGTTAAACACTTTCACATAGATTTACTAAGAGTCTGAAAAAGTGGTTGTTTTGTTTTGTGCATCTTCCATTTGTGTTTGGAGTGATCTAAAGTGTTACCAGCTTCTCTACTTTGGCTCTGTTTGTGACTTACAATGGTGCTTGAAAGTTTGTGAAGCCTTTATAATTTTCTATACTTCTGCATGAATATGACTTAAAACATCATCAGATTTTCACACAGGTCCTAAAAGAAGATACAGTAAAGAGAACCCAGTTAAGTCAAAGTCAACTTTATTGTCAAAACTGCAATATGTACAGGACATACACAGGATTGAAATTGCATTTCTCTCAGTCCCTTCGGTGCAACAGTAACCATTTAAACACTAAAACATTTAATAAGCATAAAATGAAATAATAAAAGTGTAATACTGTCCTGAGTTTTTGCATAGTAGTATAAAAGTATAAAAAGTATATCTATAAAATAAAATGAAGGTTCTGACATTGACATTTGTAATAGAGTGACAAAGCAGCATATGAAGTTTATGTACACAGTATATGTATGAGGTAGTTGATATTGGTATAGAGGTAAAGTGGCATATGCAATAAGGCTAATAAAAAGAATATATATATCAGCAGTAGTGTAGATATAAAAAGTAGTGTAAATGTAAACAGTAGTAATAAATATAAACGGTAATAAATGTAAACAGTAGTAATAAACAAAAATAAATAAATAAACAAATGAGACGAAAATATTATACAGTACTCGGTTATTTATTTACTGAGAAAAATGACGCAATATTAAATAGTTGAGTGGCAAAAGTATGTGAACCTTTGCTTTCAGTATCTGGTGTGACCCTTCTGTAACAAATAAAGTCCAGTGGTTTTTGTATTGAGCGCTTGTTCTGATTTTATCATGTCCTGGATAACTGAGAATCTTCACCAGCATCTTGTATGTGGGACTTCATA
>JBBPBX010003645.1:0-11072 GCA_038048925.1 Garcialebias charrua
TTGCACTATAGAATCAACAGAGTCATGTTGCTTACTTACAGCTGCATCAATGCGATTTACTCTTTTCACCAACTGCAAGTTTTCACAGGCTTTGTCACCTAAAAGAGAGTCCAAACCATCACTAACTACAGAGAATAATAGATTGTGTGTTTTTCCTTTGACGGTCACTTTTAGTCTACACGTTCCCAAACACCTTATACTTTGTCCATTATAATCTCTGAGCGTGATTATTTTATTCTCTATTTTTGGCTTGACTTTCATTGTTTTAATGTCAGACATACTAATCAGGTTTGCTTTAGCACCAGTGTCCAATTTCATGGGAATAATAGTGCCATTAATTTGCAACGGTGCTATCCATTTATCTTCTCGGATAACATGAATTGTTTCTTGTGGTTTATCTTCACAGTTTACCATACCAATAAAAAATGTGTCATTCAGATCAGCATCTTCATCAGCATCTTCATCTTCAACCAAATTCACAGACCTTCCTCTTCTCTTCGAAAAGCACTGCTTGGCAAAGTGGTTTTTTCCCCCACACTGAGAACATTGCTTTCCATACGCAGGACATTGTTTCAGCTTATGTCGAGAACCACATCTCTTACAGTTGAACATCTCTTCATCCATGCGTTGCACAGCCCGTTGTCCTCTGCGATGTTGTCCTCTGCTTGAAACTGCACCAACCACAACAGATTCACTGATGCTGGCCGGGTTGTCTTCTGCATTGTTGAAAGTCCTCAGGTGCATCCGGGAGAGCTCACTGGCTTGGCAAATCTTCATAGCTCCTTCCAAGGTAAGCTCCATTTCTCTCAACAGCCTTTCTCGGATCTGCTTGTCTGCCACGCCAAACACTATCTGATCACGAATCATGGAGTCTTTCAGTGTGCCAAAGTTACATGTCTGAGCCTTCAACTTCAGATCAGTCAGAAAACTATCAAACGTTTCATGTTGATGCTGCACACGAGATCGGAACACATATCTCTCGTATGTTTCATTTTTCTTTGGTGAACAGTGTCTATCAAAATAATCAAGCACATTCTCCAACTTGTCTTTGTCGTCTTCGTTATCAAAAACAAATGTGTTGTACACTTCAATGGCTTGTGAACCTGCTATTGTCAGCAGTAGTGCTACCTTTCTGCTGTCTGGCTCCTCATCCAGTCCCATGGCCTTCACATACAGCAGAAACTGTTGCTTGAAGTTCCTCCAACTGCTGTCAACATTGCCGCTCAGCTTCAAAGTCTCTGGTGGCTTCAAAGAATCCATGTTCCTCACTTGTCAGTGATCCAAACTGGTTACTTTACTCCTGACACCATGTTGTGTTCCATTTAATACCACCAAGAGAGTCCAGCATGTTGTTTGAACACCACTTTATTCTGCTGTGTCACACCTGACAACAATCAAGACTTCTTCACTTATATACCTTTTTACACCACCATGTAACCAAGAGTTATACTGACACCAAGTGGCTAAACTGTTACATCATCATATCATGACACCAGAGTAACAAGACCCGCCTCACATTCAGGAAATCCAGTTCATAGTTTGGCAGGCAGCTACAAGCGTGAGGGGCTGACTGAGTACTCTGTTGGGTTTGTTTTGACATCGTTTGGAAAGAGCGGGTCGTTTGTTCATGGATTGTTTACATGGAGCTGGACGCTTGTTTCTTTCGCAAGATGGATTGTTTACATGGAGCTGGACGCTTGTTCCTGTTGCAAGATGGATTGTTTACATGGAGCTTGGACGCTTGTTCCTGTGGCAAGATCGATTCGGACAACACTGGTGAGTGCATGCTAGCAGCTAGCCGACTTTTCATCGTAACATGTGCGTT
The DNA here is from genome assembly GCA_038048925.1 of Garcialebias charrua. Lineage (NCBI taxonomy): Eukaryota > Metazoa > Chordata > Actinopteri > Cyprinodontiformes > Rivulidae > Garcialebias > Garcialebias charrua. The sequence goes on from JBBPBX010003645.1 coordinate 1,826, forward strand.
GTGTCACGGAAATATTTTACACTCAACACCGCAAGACAACAACGTTCAATGTTTGCAGAGCAGAGCTATATAAACACATCTGCGTCACATTAAACCGCGGTCAAGTTAGTTTTACGCCGGACATTCCATCGAGCTCAGGGCTTCAGCCAGCGGTGTGTTTTTCTTTTTCATGCCGGGTTGGGCGCTCTGATTACGGCAGCTGTTTCAGCTCCCGCCTGGGAGCTCCGTGGCTTCGCATCATAATACAGCTACTAATATAAAGCATGTAAAACACTAAAAACGGGAACATGTCTGTGTTGGTTTATGCCAAGAACTGAAAAAAAATTATAACCTGCTGTTTACTCGAAATAACTTTGGCTTCTCTGAAACATAAAGTTTTAAATGGCTAAATCGGACGGATGCGTTTGCATCTTCGTCTGTGTCTGACGTCATAATCGCGCGACGGGAAAATACGTATTTATCATGTAAAAAAAAAGGCGCTAATTTTAAACTATTTTTGAGAGGAATTTTAATTAATTTAACATTGTTTTAGCAAAAACGATCAGAGGTCAATCTTAATATATATATATGTTGTGCCATTTTATGGAAAGTTAAAAGATGATGTCAGTGGAGCTTTAAGGTTTTAAAGGCTGAGATAAGATGCACACATACCTGTCAATTGACAAATCACACCTCACATCTTAACAGTAGGGGTTTCTTAAGATCTTTGTTAGTCTAATTCACAGGCGAGGCTCCTCTGTTCCCATCAGGTGTGAAATTTTTTTGACCGCGAACACAGCTGGCTTGAGAGGGGTGTGAAGGAAGCTGTTCATATTAAGAGAGAGACGCCTTCTCTTAACAGGGGAGGAGGTCTCAGATTCCAGCTTTCAAAAACGTATAATGCAGCTTTAGGACTGATTTCCAGACGATTTTCACACCTGATGGGAACAGAGGAAAAACAAAGACCTTAAGAGACCCTACTGTTAAGGTGTGAGGTGTGATTTGTCAATTTACATAGGCATGTGTGTATTTTATCTCAGCCTTTGAAACCTTACTCCCACACTCTGCTCTTTGAATTGAGAAAGCTCCTCGGATGAGAAGTGAAACGTCGTCTGTTACGAATAAAGTCCAGTTGTTTCTGTATTGAACGCCTTTTTTTGATTTTATCATGTCCTAGGTGACTGAGAATCTTCACCAGCATATTTTAAAAGTTAAAGACCGTGTAAAGTGAAATTAAATGTGTGTTTTTAGTTTGTCACATGGCATAAATATGTGTTATTAATCACCCATTTAAATCTGACTGATTAAAAACATTGTTTACCTTATAAAATTAAGTCTCAAAAATCATGAAAAAACCTTATTTTCTCTTGGTCTGGAACGCTAGGGGCGTGTCAGTGCGTGGGCGTGGTTTCAGGCAGCTGCGCTGGTCCTGCTCGTGTCCCACAGTGGAGAGGCACTGAGGCAGACAGCAGAGCCAGTAAACCTGCTCTGTTTTTATCCGAGTTCTGTCTGTAACAGCAGCTACTTTTTCCAAGAGTTACGCTGTTTTTGTAAATAGTTTTCTTGTGTGTTTTTAATCTGGAATGAATTAAAAAAAAAAAAAAAGAGTTGCACCATGCGGGATTTGAACCCGTGGGCTTTGGGACGGAAGGCAAGCGCTCTAACCATTGTCCCAACCAGGCATTACAGATACTCAGCATAAAACGACGCAGTATAAAAACATGTTATGATTTGTACGGGTGCCCTGACCATTGCGACATCCAGGGAAGATGCACGAACGAGGCATAATTGATTAGCTAGCTAACAATGAACAAAATATCTATGCTATTGCTATCTGATGCTGTCTGCGATTCGCGAGTGAACGGCTCCACCGAGGCGAATTTATACGGCCGGAGCTGCAGGGGGTGGGGGCTCTACTAATGAGGACCGCGTGACGAAACGCGGTCACGTTTAAAACACGCCTAAAAAATCCTGAACCAGAAATATGTTTATACACAGTTTGCTCTATAACTCCAAAATTAATTGAGCTACAATTTTGAGACTTTTTACTCATTTACAAGATTACAATTATCACATTTATAATGTTTATTTAAGAAAATGTTGAAATTCACTTTACACGGTCTTTAAAGCAGAGGCAGGATGCGAGTTAATGTGCTTTAAAGTATTTTGTATTGCTTTAAACTGCTTTCGGCAAAACTGGGAATTAGTTCAGAAATCAAATCTAAATAGGGCAAGTCAGAACTTTAGCACGCCTGGAAAATCTTCAGAAACATCCTCACAATCTTTTCAGAGAGGTGTGAAGTGGAAGTCAGAGAGCAGCAGGAGAAGATTGGATGTGATATTAGTTAGAGCTCAGGCGACTAGAGGGGTTATATACTCAGTCATATGATGACACGGCCCCTAATGGTGCAGAGAAGCGATGCACTGATATCATTAATTGATGGATTAGAAGCATGTAATTCCCTGCAGAGAAACAATGATCAAGAGCACGGTGGAGGGCGAGAGGAGCTCGAGTAAGCACAGAGACCCTGAGCTTAAACATGACCTGAGCGGTTAATTGAATAGGGAAATTCCTGAGAAATTTTATTTAAATGAGGCTGGAGGAAGAAATGTAAAAAGACGAGGGGTGAAGAGAGCAACCAGAGGAGGTGTTAAAAAGAGGAAAAAATCAGCAAAAGACACCCGCAAAATTAGAGTTTGATGAATGAAGTATCCCTGATTTGCGGCTGTATTGCATGCCAACTAAGAAAAACAGACTGCATGATCTGCTAGAGCTTGGAGTGTGATGACTCTCACCTACTACTACACCAAAGTTTAGCTCAATATTTATAAATTTCACAGAGTTATATATTTTATCTTTTCTAAGGTCTGGTGACAGAGATGGCCATCTGCAACTGGACTGACTCCAAAATTTAAAATGTCATAAATGTTGGTCCAAATATCAAAGTTCATGCTCAATAATCCAGCTAGAGAATCCACCAAAGTTCAGTCAGGTCATCTGGATGACTTATTGAGCATGAACTTTCTTGTCGTGAACCACTTTGGCTGTGGCTGCCTGCCTGGGAGGAGTCGACGAGAGACAGGACAGTCACCAGAGCCCATCCTGGCTCCAGCAAACTGGTTGGTCTACTTAAGGTGTTTACTTCTTGATGGGGGAAACAGTTTGCTGGAAGTCCTCTGACTGATGAAGCCCTCCACATAGAGGGCGAAACGTTTCTATAAAAAAGAAACTGTCCAGATGACCCGGCTAAGAATTATTGGATTTGGTACCTGGATTATTGAGCATGAACTTTCTTGTCATCTGGATGGTTTCCTTTTTATTTTATTTTATTATTATTTTTTAGACGTTTCATCCTTCATCCAAAGGACTTCACCAATCCAAAGAGTCGCCACAAACTGAGTCCCACAAGCAGCACACTCACATAGTGGACCAATTAGTTTGCTGGTGATAAGTAGGGATGGGTCCGATCCGATCCAGTATCAGTATCCGATATCAGCATAATTTAAGTATTGGATAACGGATCCAACCTGCCAATATTTCCGATCCAGCTTCAAAGAGCACTTGTGTTCCATCACATTCTGTGACTGCAGTCTTACTCTAAACATTGCGTGAGTTAAAGCTAATGTAGACACTGTTGAGCTTAACAACAGGATACTCACAAACTGTAACAGCACACATGAGGCAAATCTACCACACACATGTCCTTCTCACTCATGGTTCAGCTGGAACAACTAAAAAACAGCAAAGCATGATGGGAAAGACAACACAGCCACTCCCCTTAAACACTAAGGAAGTGGATTTTGTTGTCTTTCCCATCATGCTTAGCGTTTTTTTAGTTTGCCAGGTTTAGGTTCATCTGGAAAACTAAAAATATGCTAAGCATGATGGGAAAGACAACCCAGCAACTCCCCTTAACCAATGAGGAAGTGGATTTTGTTGTCTTTCCCATCATGCTTAGTGTTTTTTTAGTTTTTCCAGCTGAACCACGAGTGAGAAGGACATGTGTATGGTAGACTTCCCTCTCGTGTTCTGTTACAGTTTGTGTTTCAATAGTGTCTTCATTGGGCATATCTCACACAATGTTAAAATGAATAATCACAGTACAATAATTTCTTTAAACAGACTCACATACCTGAACAGTATCAGATCGGAAAAGTATCGGTATTGGATCGGATGTGAGAAATGTGTATCGTGCATCCCTAGATAAGATAGTTTCTGAGGCTCCCCTGTCAACTCCTCTGAGGCAGCCATAGCCAAAGTGATTCAAAACATCAAAGTTCATGCTCGATAATCCAGGTAGAAAATCCAACAAAGTTCAGTCAGGTCATCTGGAAGGTTTATTTGTTTGTTGAGATGTTTCGTCCTTAATCCAAAGGACTTCATCAATCCACTGAGCCATGATGTGGGTACGGTATGCTGCTTGTGGGACTCAGTTTGTGGTGGCTCCTCGGATTTATGAAGTCCTTTGGATGAAGGATGAAATGCCTCAACAAAAAAGAAACGGTCCAGAATGAAATGACTGAACTCTGTTTGATATTCATCCAATGAATTCATGAATGAATGAATGAATGAATGAATGAATGTTTGATGTTCATCCAAATGTTCCATTTTAGGATTTTTTATTCAAATCTGTTCAGTAGCTCAAGAGATTTCTGCAAGCAGTGATGACTCCAGAACTTAATGGTAAAGTTTTTGTTTCGCAAAGATGTTTAGCACTCAGACTACCTGTTTGGGACAACTCTAAGCTACGACCATGCTAAATTTTAGCTCAATATTTGTATATTTGACAAAACATTTGCATTTTCAAAGGATTTTTGTGGTTTAGTTCTTGATTTGTTGGGTCTCGATTTGTTTCTGAAACCTGTCTCGTGTTTTGCTAACAGAGTTTACCCCAACAGTACCGTAAAAATTGGCGTATAACACACCGTTTTTTTACTCATTTGAATGTCCTGCGTGTTATACGCCGAAGCGTGTTATTTATGGATTTTTTCCCATATTTTTAGACCCATTTTTGGCTCTGATATCGCCGTTTTTCATTTTGGGCAAAAAAATGGTGCAGTACCACTTTTGTCCGCTAGGGGGACACTTCCAGAGGAGTACACCGACCGTTTCTAGCTCATGTGTCCGAAAAAAGCCTCCTCTGGTCGGACTGGCTGCCTGGCCTCCTGCTCTGGAGCTAAGTACTGTTAGCTCTGTTGTTAGCTGATTTTTAAGCAAGATAACTCATAAACCACACCGCGGATTTTCTTGAAACTTACAGAGCGTAATTATTTGGTGGTCATTTACAAACTGTTAGCGGCAGAAGATATTCAGAGCTAAAAAAAAGATCTTTTAGCTTTGTTAGCAGTTAGCCAACGTGAACAGATAGCCTACCTACTGTTGAGATAAACAGCTCTTAAACCACTCGACAGATATTTTTTAGGCTTACAGAGTGTAATTATATGGGGTTTAATGTACAAACTGTTGACCTGTATAAGACATTTGAGATAAAATTCGATTTATTTATAATTTATTTTCGTAGCGCGCGAGACTGTTTGGAAGACGTCAAACCGAAACAATTTAAATCTAGCAGATTTGACCATTTCGTGAATTGATTAAGGAACCGTTAAGCTCAGGAACCCTTGTGCTATAATGTCAGCTAAGAAATATATTTTTTCTCAGCAAAGAAATAATTGTTTTTACCATGTTATCTTCTAAAGTCCTCCGTGCTGGCTCGCTTCTGTGGCCGCCATTTTCAGAAGGGCAAATGAGGCGCTGACGCGTCGCGTAGCGGTGACGCATAATAGATGCGTCTTATAGGGCGAAGCGTGTTATTTATGGATTTTTCCAATTTATTTACAATAATTGGACAAAGCGGGTTATACACAGGAGCGTGTTATACGCCGATTTTTACGGTAAATGTCAACGTGTGAAGCAAAGATAATAGTTAATGGCAATACTTTAGACAACTATTTTGTGCAAACTGTTGCCACTATAAGAAAGTTAATTCTCAATAGTCCAGGTATCAAATCCGCTCATTCTCAATCAGTTCATCTGGACAGTTTCTTTTTAGCAGAAACGTTTCACCCTCACTCCAGAGGGCTTCCTCAGTCAGAGTAGTCCAAAGCACACTGAAGTTAACCCACCAAGTAAGCAACTTATGTGGACCAACCAGTTTGCTGTAGCCAAGATGGTTTCTGGGGGCGTGTCCCTCGTCGACTCCTCCCAGGCAGGCAGACATGTCCAAAGTGGTTCAAGACAAGAAAGTTAATTCTCAATAGTCCAGGTATCAAATCCGCTCATTCTCAATCAGTTCACGGGTGTGTTCCTCCTTGTGGCTCCTCTGTGTTGCTCCTGTGAATTTATACTGAAGGACCTTGTGACAATAATGAGAAACCATTAAATGTTCACACCCCCTGCCAGTTCGGTCAGGATCTGGTTATGGTCAGGGGGGAGGGAAAGAAAGCAGTTTGAAAGTGTTTAAGAAAGTGAAATGAAGGGCGCCCAGGTGCCCAAGAACAGGAGGACCTGGCAGACAGAGTCAGTAGGTAGGGGGGACCTCTGCGAACAGAGGAAAGGCACTCTCCACCCCGTCCCCGGACACTCGGACAACCCTGTCAAAACACTCAAAAGAACTTAAATTATTAGATTAGGGTTGGTTAAGGTTAGGGTTGAGAACCAGGTCAGGCGTCAACCTGAAAGGGCTTAAAACAGAATGCAAATGGTTAAGTTTAGGCGTTTAAGAGCATGAGAAGGCTTAAAATTCTACCCTATACTTACGTTTGCTGACCTCCACTTGGGTTCAAAGCAAGAGTCCATGGTCCGGACTCATCTAAATCCTAAAAGCAAGCTGTGGGGCGCGACGTTTCGACCATCCTTTGGTCTTCCTCAGGCGCCAGCTTGCTAGAGATCCTACCTGGAACACGGGTGTGTTCCTCCTTGTGGCTCCTCTGTGTTGCTCCTGTGAATTTATACTGAAGGAACTTGTGACAATAATGAGAAACCATTAAATGTTCACACCCCCTGCCAGTTCGGTCAGGATCTGGTTATGGTCAGGGGGGAGGGAAAGAAAGCAGTTTGAAAGTGTTTATGTTGCCACTATAGTGTTGGTGTTACTGTTGCGAATTTTAGCTCAATACCTGTACAACGAACAGATTTATATCATTTTTGTTGATTAGCTGTGGCAGCCATATTGAATTACCAGTAGATTGATTTCCAAAGGTAATTAGTTGAAGATGGTCATCCACTGCTTATTATCTGAAATGTTTATCTGTCCACTGGTTCAGGTGATACTTTGCTAACAAGCATGCAAACAACACAAAACAAAAAGTGGCCGCCTTGTAACAAATAGCAATGAAATCGGGCACAACTTTTGCTTTGTTTTTTGGAGAATGAGGCAAAGCGATAAAGACAGGAGCCTGGGAGCAGATGAACACCAGTGCACCGTTTAAACATTCAGAGCGAAAGGTGTATCCACAGCAGAGATGGGAGAGGATGGGTGGAGGAGAGAGGAGAGACCCTCTGGAGGGAAAGCAGCAGATCCCCCTGTCAGAAACTCCGCTTTCATCTGGCCCACACAGAGCAAGATGAATCCAAACGCCTGCCCCTCATTAGGCATCAAAGGATTGTGGGAGGGGGACCCTGTCTGCGCACAACTAATCCCCTTTAAATGTGCCTTCTCAAAGAACAAAGCCGCCATTACATCCACAATGCTATTCTGCATGATCGGTGCTTTTTCTCATGATGCTGCACAATCATCAAAGCAGGCGAGGCGGTCGAGAAGTTTCAAAAGGGAAGATTATTAAAAACATGTTTTTTGCATCAACCCCCTGGTTACGGGGTGCTCGACACGCCTGTTTACTCTAAAACGTTTGCAAATGTGCGCATCTCCAGAGAGCCTAGTTCTGCAACGGAAATGTCTTCATTTGCTGCCAAGATCTGCATTTGACAAATGCTCTGGTGTTGATGTGTAAAACAAAGGTCAGGCACATGTACAGCAATGTATCTTCCCATCGCAACAGATGATAAATGGAGTCAGATTTTGGTGTCTATTGAGAGATTCTCCCCTTCATGTGGGCCTTATGAATAAATCAATATGTTGTTTCTTATGACTGAATATGATGTTTAATCCTTTTTCAAATTTGTGAAGGACATAAAACCCTGCGTCTCATCACCTGAGTCTTACAAAAAGACTTATTTTTACACTTTTTTCACCACTCTTAGATTGTCTAACCCCCAAAAATGGTCTCTTAGTGCCACTTGAATTGCTTTGTTTTACTCCTAAGTATTCATCTAAATCTATTTCCATCCTTCTTGTCCCTCTTATCTCACCCTTACCTCGTCTCTGCATCGTGTTGTGAATCTGTGACAGCGACAAACTCCGACAAGTAAGTCAGTGATATGGATACCTGTCGGCATCCCAATAAAAGATAAACTTGATATGAAAGGCCTGTTATCTGGGCCTTCTGTTTGTTTTACCCCCCATCAGTCACGGGGGAAACAGAGAAGAAGAAGTGGGGAGACCCAACAGATGGAAATAAGAAAGAAGCACCTTGGGTTTGGTTATCCCTATGACATGATTAAGGGATTTGAGGGGTTTAAATTGGTTTCTAATTACAGATTTGTTGGGTTTTTCTATGTATTTGGTCTCATTTATCACTTTGAGGTTTTAGTTTAAAATATAACTTGCCATTCCTACCCACTCAACTGTCTTGAAAGACAAACTCTAATGACAGAGATTTAACACATTACCAAGTTGTGGTCAGTCTTTTCACTAATACAGCTTTTTATTTTTTTCATTCAACCTTTATTTATACAGGTTAGTTCCAAAACTTAAACTTAAACTCTTAAACTGGTTCTCTGACTTGGGATTGTTCCTTAATCCTCACTGGGATGCTGCTGTTGGAGACTAGTTGGTGACACAAAAGTGTGATAAAATAGGTACCTTTACCATTGTAGTCTTAATGGATTCTGTGCTCAGGTCATGTGGACTTTGGAGCAAGCAATTTTCAAATCTTGGCATGAATTTTTGTACCCGGCTTCCAAAACTGTATAGCAGGCCCAACAAAGTTCAGTCAAGTCATCTGGATGTGTTTTTGTTTGTTTGTTTGTTTTGTTTGTTTGTTGATGAGACGTTTCGTCCTTTATCCAAAGGACGTCATCAATCCGAGGAGCAAACAAACTGAGTCCCACCAGCAGCCAGTACCGGCCCAAGCCTCCATGGGGTCTTAAGCAAAATTTGGTTTGGGGCCCTCTATTTCTGCTAATAATGTTGATTACTACAATCAA